>JZLH01S0590132.1:92699-129191 GCA_001188425.1 Eucidaris tribuloides | reverse complement strand
GTGCTTTTCTTGTTTTATTAAAATTTAATTAAAAACCCCAATTGCACAATTTTCTTAAAATACACAGACTCATCACTACAATTAAGTCAGGTATATCATGTCCTTATCCTGTTTTTTATTACTTTGTTATACAGCATATCAGCGGTAAGTATCTCTTTTATGTCAGCTACAAAGTGTAACCTTAACTTATGCTACCGTCTACAAAACACTGACTTGACAATTTAACCCGTTGGCTACGGAAACCTGATGTGCCACATTATAATCTCAGACGCAACGGTGTAACCTAACGTCAGTCGCAGAATAATATTGTCGCAACAGCCATAAATGGGTTAAGCATTGTTCACATTTCACAGTTTATATTATTACAATACACATGTTCCCGGTTAAAATTATAATAAAGGTGTCCAACTTGCTTAATAAATCAAGTAATCGTACCCTATAATAGTTTTTTTTTTCTGAGAAACTTGTCACTTAATCATCGGTCGACTTTTTAAAGGCAAATAACAGGTTAGGAAGAAGTCCTTATTTGAGGATAAACTACTTCAGATTTCAGTACACTGTTCAATGCTTCTGGTGTCTCATATCATGGCTAAATGTTTATTTCTTTTTAAGCAACTACTAAATGATCACTTGTTTCTCCCAAAGTAAACTAATTTATGCCAAATCTAGTCATCCAGGATATACACTCCAACTGGTGTATACCTTGCTAGTTGCTACATGTTTCAAGCTATTCAGTTTTTGAGGCATTTTGTTTTTATTTTTCCCAATCGTGCCAATGCGCCATAATACACTGTCGATATTTCCGATCTTTCAAGCACATCCAAAATACTCACATATGATATTGAGTTCAGTTACATTCGGTATACCTACTTGGATATTAACTGCGGCACCACGTTGTATCAGGATATCGATGCACTTTCTGTGACCGTTTTTAGCAGCTAGATGAAGAGGTGTCCAGCCATTTATATTCTGTAAACAAAATGCAAACCATACAAGTAAGACTTTTACTGCGTTTAGAGTTTAAAAAAGGGTCCCGTTCTATTGTTTGGAACACATACTTGCGTTTCTTGCACCTACCCTGCCTACCGCTGCACTAGTAACATTGCTGATTCTGTCATATTATTCTTAACCTTGTTATCTGTTTAGATCTACGATTCCACTGGGAGGCAACCGTATTTTATTTCTTATCAAATAGTATCATGCTATGATCTCCCATGACAGTCATGCTTTTGTCTATGAAAATTAGATAAAAACAAAAATCGTCCTATCTTAAAGTACACTTTGATTAGGAAAGGTGTCCAGCGACCTTTTCGCTGACAAAGAAATAAGTGAAAGAAATAATGCCAGGACGTAATGTATTGTACACGTACTTAACAAACAATCACCTCACAACAGAAATAACCTCGTTTCCCACTCATATTCGTATCAAAAATTATTAATAATATATGGTTCCAGTCACATTGTTAGCTTTATTCATGACCTTTCATACAGCTAGAAAGAGAAGTGTCCAACTATATTTAATCCTCATGAAAAAATAAATATCATTTTAGCACCTAACTTATTGTATTTGTACTTTGAAAACAACGACCACTTCATTTTAAGAAAAAAGAAGGCTCGTTTTTCTTCGTCATTCCAATAGTAATCGTAACAATACGTGTCCTTTCGTTTCGTTAGCTTGATTTCTGTTCTTGTACTAAAAATGCATTTCGAGTCGTGCATAATCATAGTAGCAATAAGTCAGTTATATATGGCATTCTCTTATGTTCTTCTTTAACGTGTTTTAAAAACAAATATACATATTTCCACAGTACAAAGGCGAATCATATCTTCTTCAAATCATGTGAACTACAAATTCCTTTTTTACAGCACCTCTGCAATACTTGTCTGGTTTATTAGCAATCGGGAACTGTGTATACTGTTTGTTCTTTATAAAACAGTAGATTGTATACTTTTCCAGACACGATCTGCAACTAATAGTATATAACTTTTACTATGGTTTCTTCAGTAATCGTGACAATCTCTTCAAATTTAAAGTGTATTGTTTAATACACAATCACCGATTAGGATTACAATAAAAAGTATAATGAAGATGTCAAACTTGCCTCATCACTAATATGATTTAAATAACAGTCATTCAGTGCTTTTGTCTAACAAACATTTTGTCATTTCAAATACCCATTATTTGCCGATCCTGACCTAAGTACAATGCCGTCATTTCCCACTTTTCTGATATTTCCAAAAAATACCCGGAATATTTATTTATGACGTTCACTTCAGTTTCATTTAGTATAATTATTTACTTTGATATCAACTGCTGAACTGCTGCACCACGTTGTATCAGGAGATCGATGCATTCGTTGTGTCATGACTTAATGTAATGTACATGTACTTAACAACAATAATCGCTCAATTTTTAAGCAATGAAAAATACCGTTATTCATTAATTTTCGAAGAAATTATACTGATTCAAGACAAATTGTTAGCTTTATGTACTGTCATACAAATGTAAGAGGTGTTCAACCATCCTTAATTCTTACAAAGGAATAATAAATATCATGCCAGTACTTAATTATTGCACATGTACTTCATAAGCAACTATCATTGCACTTTACCCCCCCCCCCCGCAAAAAGGCGCATTCCTTCTCGTCTGTGGAATACTACTTTTTCGTTTCTGTTTCCGTTAGCTTGAGTTATGTACTCACAATTAAAAATCAATTTAGAGTCAACGTCTGTTTAAAACTACAAATTTACTCAGACGTAACCGTCTCCATTTCTTATCTAATAGTATTATGCTTTGATCTATTACGACTATCATGCTTTTCTTGTTTTATTGAAATTTAATTAAAAACCCAATTGCCTACACAGACTCATCACTCCGATTAATTCAAGTATATCATGTCCGTATATTGTTTTTTTTTGTCTCTTTTATGTCAGCTACAAAGTATAAACTTAATATATGCTACCGTCTACAAAACATAGACCTGACAATTTAACCCGTTGGCTACGGAAACCTGATATGCCACGTTCTATTCCAAGAGGCAATGGTTTAACCTAACGTCAGTCGCAGAATAATATTGTCGCAATAACAGCCACAGTTGGGTTAAGCAGCGTTCACATTTCACTGTTTGTCTTATGATACAGATTCCCGGTTAAGATTATAATAAAGGTGTCAAACTTGCTTAATCGTTCATGTTATCATACTATATATTTTTTTTCTAAGAAACTTCTCTTTTATTATAAATCATCGGTCGACTCTTTAAAGGCAAATTACTTGACAATATATGAATCCCAAATTTTTTAGCTCTGCATTGCCTATCTTTAGCTCAATTAAAATTTAAATACATCGATATTACATTCACTGTACTTATTTCCGTTCATCACCTTATTAACTTCAGCACCATGTTGTATCAGGAATATGTTACCTTTTGATATCAAACAATGCACTGGTGTGAAAAGTTTTAAAGCGAAGCTGAAGAAATATTTACTAGAAAAGTTTATATCAGATAAATAGATATTTTTAATCAGGCTGATGTTCTACGCCCCCCCCCCCCGTTTTTTGTGTGTGGAATGTGCAATAGACCGGTTCACAGATGTATTCAGGTTTATGGATGTTTCTTCCTTGGGGTCCTAGTAACGAGCTATTCAATAGGCCGGTTTTCATGAATACATTTCAATACATGGAATCCAGCTTGCATACATTAGTTGTTGCTGTGTCGGGCAGGCCTCGGGCAAGCTTTCAGGTTGTTAGGGACAACCTTTGTTTAAAAGATACGCATAATATTTGAATGCATAAGTGAGCTAGTGTATTGTGTCCCTGTGATTTGTAATGTTATGTACCTGTTACATTTTTTTTCTATTCTGAAGGGATCTTCAAATTATAAGTTACCTTATTACTTTGTGAAGATCCATCCATTCTCCATTATTTTTATCATTAGCTATTTTTAACTGTGTATGAAGTTTGTTTGTCATCGTTGTTTATTATATTGTACATGTCTTTTTATCATGGAAGTGGAAATAAAACAATTCAATTCAATCGATGCATCCTTTCTGACCGTTCTGAGCAGCTAAATGAAGAGGTGTCCAGCCATCTTCATCCTGACAGAGAAATATGTATCGCGACATTACTCCACTTATTCTACATTTACTATGTAAACAACAATCATTTCATTTTAAATCAATCACAGAATACGTAATTTTCACTTCACAGTCTCATCATATCCATTCATAGCCTCTACAGACAATGATCCCTTCATTTAAAGAAAAAAATGCGCGTTATTCGTCGCAATTGATTAGTCATCTTCACAAAACTACGTTCCTTTCATTTCCGTTAGCTTCATTTAGGTACCTACAATTGGGAATTTATTTCGGGTCAACATATTCTATTTCGTACAGAATCGTAACAGGATTAGGTCAGTCGATTATGGCATTTTCTTCTTTCCATTTGTTCTATGTGCTTTAAAAGCAGGATTGCATATTTCACGATATAAAAGGGCGACATATCTTCTTCAATTCAGTGAAATACAAATTCCTTGTTTTTAGCACCTCTGCGATACTTTTTTAGTCATACTGTAAGCTTTATCTTTATTTACGTAGCTGTAAATAAGGATTCATTAACAATCATAATCTTGCAGTCCATGCGGAATGCTTATCAAGATTTGGCTTTCGCAGATGACGAACACAAAACACACAGTTTTATATGGTTCCAATGCTCACATCTATTCATCAACACAATGAAACACCATTTCCTTTTTACAAAATTTTACTGATTTTGCATTGAAGATACTAGCTTTCTGCCGACTCTTCAACACGCTGTCGACATTTCCGACATTCCAAAAACATCTAAAATTGTTTCAGTTTGTTTGAGTATACCTACTTGGATATCAATTGCGGCGCCGTGTTTTATCAGGAGCTCGATGTATTCATTCTGACCGTTCTTAGCCAATTTATGCAAAAGGGTCCGGCCATCTTCATCCTGAAAAACAAAATAATAAATACCATGTCAGTACTTCACTAATTCTACATGTACTTTACAAACATCGATCACTTCATTTTAAACAAAGAAAAATGTATGATTACTATAATTTTGTCATTTCAGTCTTTTTTAATTCATAAGGATGCAATACATTACAAGAACTCAACACATCTAAACACATATCGACTCAAAGAAATGCAAATTTCTTTTTTTTTTAGGGGGGGGGATTTACAGCATTTTGCGCGTTTTATGTCTATCATTCGCACCCAAATGCTGAAATTTTGTTTTGTACCACTAGCTGTCAACAATGTGTTTAAACAGGCACTATCTGAACTATTGGTATTCAACTTAGAATACTGTGCCACTTAGCATTCTCACGTGGTTATTGATGTTGGCACAATACGAGATCGATCAGGAGAGCTATATGCAATAGGGAGACTTCTTTAAACACCGCTCTGAGCAGGTACACGAAGAGAAGAACATTTATCTTTATCCTGACCCAGACCTAAATGCAATATCAGTACTATACGAATTACACGTACGTTTCAAAAACCAATAACTTCATTTCAAGCAAAGATAATTAAGCGCGGCCGTTAATGGTTTTTTTTTTTTGAGGGGGGGGTTGGTTTTTGGTAACAATACGTTTCCTGTCAAATTGGTTTTATTTTTGCAATTTTAATCAAGCATTTATTTTGAGTTAATTGTTGCCACTTTCATAGAATCATACAAAGATTTGAACGTTCACGGATTCCAGATATAAATATTTGAAGTGTAAAGATTTGTCATAACTTTTCATCCACTGTTCTTTACTTCGCCTAACATGTCATTGCTACATTAGCATTCATGAGGCTGTCAACAGCTAGGCTATATAGGGTCACAATCCAGAGCGGCGACCGACCAATTCATAGTGTGATCGGGCACCGCTGTGTTTCCCTGTCAATTTCAAATTTGTCACGTGCTCCCGACCACACAAGGCAGCAGAAGACTGTACACGACAGTAACAGACACTGCCCAAACCGGAGCTAAAAACGACACGGAAAGAAAACTGCTCACAATTTTTGAATAATAGCCGATCTCGGTTATTCTGTTAGTGGTTTCCCAACATACAAACAAAAAACGCTTTGACGACGCTTTGTCTATATTTTACAAACATCGCCGACGGGCAGGCGTCCGATCCCCGGGTGGATCAAGGGGCAGTTGCAACCGATCCAATGAAAATAAGGGGTGGGGGGCAAACATATCCATTTGCCCCCCCCTCCATAATTCAACACTGAAACATCATAATATTAATGCAATGCTACGTTTAAAAATATGAAACCCTACAAACCCATTAAAGAGACATTTAATAAAACCAGAATATAGATATACCATATACAGAGAGCTTATAAGCCTTACAATAAGCTTGAATGTCATTCAAACAATATAACCCTCCCGCAAAAGCGAAATTAGAGTGAAAACATCACCCTAACCTCCGGGCCTACTGCGCTCATTTGCTGTCTGAAAACGGCCTTTAGCTGTGACGTCACAGAAGGGTTCGTGGACTTGCGGGCAACTTCCGGGTACGTAGCTACATACATATTATCTGGAAAGACAACCCTGCACTTCTGTGTTATTTTCCCTTATGAAAATGATAGGTAGGCCTTATACAACATCGTTTGCAATTTATGTCTCATTATTTCCAAGTTAATATTCTAAGGACGTATTGTTTGGTGGAAAATGCTGAAAATAAAAAAGAGGAAAAGACCGTCAACCTCCAAGGTGTGACGGCTGTGTTTGCGCTATTCTGGGAGGTCAGTGTTCTGAGTCGGCCAGCGATTTGCACCATTAGCCGGATACTTTACCTCTTTCTACCATGGAAGAAGACAGTTGATGATTAAATTATTATGAATAACATATAATCAAAGAATAGACCGATTTAGTTTACCGTAAACTTTGTATCAATTTCTAGACGAGCTTGAGTAAAAGTCGAGGCGATTCTGCTGGGGTTACGATTCATGCGCGAGTAATGCAGTTGTAGCGGTAATGCGGCTCTGTGGCAGCCTCGGATCTGACTGAGCTCGCCGCCAGGCAGCTTGGCCGCCGGACGCGCGGGCCCGGTATCAGATCGCTAGCTGGTAGCTTTACATTAACTGCGCGTGACAAAGATTTGTAAATCGTGAGACACATGTGCAGTTCAACAAAGCCAAAACAAATGCAGTTAGATCAGTTTGATAGAAATAACTGTCTGTTTTCTGGAACATTCATGAATTTGAGATCACTATGGCTGTAGATGGAGGACCCCCAGGGCGGACCATCTAAACAAAATGGACGAAATAAATCATCGGGAGACCGATGCATGGTCATGCATTGTGGTACAATGTTCAAGACGCAACATTCTCTGTGCAGCTAGCTATCAGTGGCATGTGCACCGGTGCTTCGTCCTCCCGGAGCGTCGGCGGCTTACCCTCGTATTTCCCTGTTGTCTTCTTCCCCACTATCGCCCACCCAACTTCCATCAAAATCCTCATTTTTACTTTCTTCGCTCCATTCTTTTTCATCACTCAGATCAGACTCATGCACAGACTTCAAACTCCAATAAAAGGCTATTTTGTAGTTTGTACAAATTCTTCTCCCGTTATTGATATTTGCCCCCGGTATTTGCCGTAATTCTACCGAGTTTACAAAGCTTCCGAGATAGCGTTTCTGCCGGAACTACTTTCCATTGAATAACACACACAGTAAACAAGCATCGCAATAGTATGAAACCAAAATAAAACGAAGCGAAACGCAGAGAAATACAGTATTCTATGTAATTTGAGTAAAAATGGAAAAAGAAAACTTAGACTGTGTTATGTCTGAGGAAATTTTACCTCTTTAACTCTACAATAAGTTAGTTTTGTTCTCAAACACAACTTCTAAGTTCAGGTTTGTTTTCAAGCTGTACAGCTCTCGCACACACCAGCGAGTTAAACACGAATTTTGTCCCTATTTCTGTGCCAGCAATGACATAAATAATGATATCAGGATATGTTCTAGCACATGAGAGGACGAATGTATGTCAGATATTGACAATTCAAGTAATATTGAGCCGTTTTGAGAGTATGGAGCTGACACACACTCTATGGACATTGTGCGTTCATCGCAGTCCGTCGCATGAGCTGCGTGAAGTATATCCGGGTGTGACGTCACACAAAAAGGCCCTTTTCTGCGGACGGTTTCGGAGTTGGGAGAGGGTCAATTTATCGCTAGTTTATTTCCATAAAAACCCGAAGCTGACACACTTTCATGGCATGTTAACTGCATGAAATGCTTAAAGAAGTCATTACATTATAAAATAAACTAAATTTATTGGATTTTATTTCCTATGAATATCAACTTTAAGCTTAGCTGTTAAACATACACAATTTTACATTTTCCGCGCGCTTTGTGCGCAAATTTCTCTATTGCCAATGTTTGACAGTTTTGTTCGCTTTTGCCACCCTAGTCAGAAAAATGGATTGACGCCCCTGTTCGACGGCGACCGCTTGATTAGGTCGGTGCCCGGGTGAAAATGGCTAAAAACTCGCCGCCCAGCCGCCGAACAGGCTACAAATCGGTTGGTCGGCGCTCTCGTGAACCTATAACCTTAGGAAGAGATCACATGTCGACGGCCTCATAAATGCTCAGAATGTAGTTCCACAGAAATGATATACTTGGATACTAACGTCGATACCATATTCGATACAGACATCGATAACTTCTGTCTTATCGTTTTGATCGGTTTGTTGTAACAGTGTCGAATCACCGTCATCCTGCATGATTAAAGGTTAAACACCCATATTAGTTATCATACATGATAAACAAAATCATATTCAATTCAAAAAGCTTACAGAGAGCGAGAGATATCGTTTTTAACGGTCTTTTGAAAATGTTTGTTGGTCTCTCTGTACAATCAAGGACCTATAGTAGCTCCTAATATAAAAAGAGCAAATGCTTAATCGTTGTCTTACTATTTCAAAGACTCAGAAAACAGTGACCCGATTGGACTTGTAACAGTAGGTTACACGTTTGACTTCAGTTACGTTCCTCTTCTTCTATCTTGCCAATATATCGATATTATCAACTATGATGAAAGGGGTTACAAGAAGATATTTTTTTTCTAGATGTACTTCTTTTGCCTTGTTTCATGAAATTCATTACGGAAAATGCCTTTCTTACACGTTTATTCAGTTTGCATTTTCTTTACTTCCTTTTGATAAGTGTCTGCCTGTGGAGTATGTAATTCTTAATACTAATTAGATAGGCCTATGTAAGAACACTTTGACTCTACCCAACATTAGCGTAGCCAAAGGGGGGCAGAGGGGGCAGTCCCCCCCCCCCATAATGTTTTTTTCGGAATTTCATCGGTACACGAAGGACACCGTCGGTACATGCGGACCGACAAAAAATAACTTTGTACCGACGAAATATCTCATAAACCAACAAAGATATCGAAAGAAATTGCATTTTTTTAATGTAAAAATCTTTTTTTTTCAAGCTCACTCGCTCCGCTCGCTCGCATAAGCGATTTTCGTCATGTCAGGTGTGTTTTTTTCGGTAACCAGGCAAACCGTCTTGTCATGCGTACTATGTTTGATGACATTTGGTACAGTCAACTTTGAGTCAAGTGTACTACAACAACAACGTTCCAAATCAACCGGCTTGAACATCCTGTTGTACCGACAACTTTAAACTGTTGCAAGATTCACCCCCCCCCCCGTAGTGGGGGTATACTCACGTATAATGGGTATACGGGAATGTGCCGCTCTGAAGGGTGGTGACTTTTTCAAGAAAAATCCTTTAACATGGGTCCCTTTCATCAAAAATCCTTAAACATGGGTCCCATTTTTCAAAATTTTCACATTTCGGCGCGCTTCGCGCGCAAACACTTATAAATTTCAAATTTTCGGCGCGCTTTGCGCGCAAACATATGCTATTTTCAAGTTTTCGGCGCGCTGAGCGACCCAAGTTTTTTTTAAACCCTTAGACATGGGTGCCTATTTACGGCAAAAGAACCCTTAGATGTGGGTATGGTTCTCAGCGGCACACCCTCATCCGACTATAATCTCACGCAACCCCCCCCCCCCCCCGTGGGGGGATTCAACATTCCAGTAACGTGTACATTTATGAAAACATCTTGGGAAAAAAGAACAGAACGCTATTTGATACCGGAGCACACTAGCTCTACCATGTAAAATGGATGTAAATATTTTGCCCTGTATAGCCCGTTCCTCGTTCGCCAGCCAAATCAAAAGCCACAATTTGCCTTTAATTTTCACACACGTTCCTATTCTCATAGACTTCGGATGTTCTTCCCAAGCAATGTTGAATAACAAAAATTGTTGCATGATTATACTTGTGTGTTCCTATTAAGTTACAGTACTGCTGAGTGCTGATATCAATGCTATCGCAACATCAGAAGGCTTCATTACGGTTTTATAGAAATATAACTTTCAACTTTGTTTGACTTGAATATCTATTGATGTCTGAAGCGCTCGTTCGCTTCGCTCACTCGCACAAACACTACCATTATTAGTAGAAGAAGCATTACTTCTTTGTGTATCAGTAGCGGATCTACACGGGTGGGGGTTAGGGGGATTACCCCCGATTACTCCCCCCCCCCCTCCTTGAGCTGCCAAGTGAAAAATTTGGATGGTCTAATTATGTTAGTAGCTATCATGAAAACCAAAACGTAGCCTATTGCAAAATTTGTTTTAAAAACAGTGTAAAACACTACAAAACCATTAAACTTAACATAAAAATACTATCAAACATACGTAATTTTCAAATTTTCATACACAATTCTCAAATTTTGGGCGCGCTTTGCGCGCAAACATATACAGTTTTCAATTCTTTTTGCGCGCTTCGTCGCGCAAACTTACATGTAGGCATTTTTAAGATTTTCTCCCATCATCATTCGCTCAAAAAACCCCTTACCAAAAAGCTACATCCGCCCCTGTGTATTACATGTATTCACTATCATTGTAAATCATTAAACTGTTATCATTACACAACATGAATATGTCGGTACGTCTGGAGTTTGTCGGTACATTCATGTGTCTTGCCCCCCCCCCCCCCATGGCCAAAAGCTGGCTACGCTACTGCTACACAAGAATGATACAGATAACATACGAAGAGCGGCACTAGAGGGCAACGTGAGGTTTCCGTTACGGTCAATCCTAGTAGTACGGGAGCACGGACCCGAAAATGAAAGTTTCGTGCAACCCACTTTACATCTCAATTCTGACCCGATAGGATGGTAAAATAGACCCTATAGAACAACCCTAGGTACTGTGTATAGTCAAATTGTGGTATCACTTAAAAGATATAGGCCTTTCAACTTAAAGGAACACATCACCAGAAATATCGAAAATAAAGAATTAATCCCAAAATAATTTGTTATATCTTGAGCTATTCGTGATGAAATCTCTCGAAAATGATATCAAACATTAGAATCGACCTCTACTTCCAGTTGCATGATATGGTGTATACATGACCCCCTTGCTGACCTCACATTAAAGGTGAAAAGTATACGTCACATTATACAGGATGGCCAAGAGAGAATACAACACCTGCTATTGTTAATTTCTTCAACGTCATCGGGAAAATGGCCTTGATGTGTAAATCATCAGTTAGAACATTCTTTTTCCAACAAAATGATACCCTGTTCATTGATTTTGAGTAAGGCGTTTGGATCCTAGGACCATTTTTCTGAGCCAATGTTGATTTCCCAAAATGCGACTGCTTTAAACCCAGTGGTCATCAAAAGGCCGAGATATTTTCTCAATGCGACTTGCCATGTTGAGCAGACAAAGGACATAATGCCCTCCTATTGTCATTCAGATTTATTCTAGCTTTTCTTATTCTATCGCACGCCTGCCTGACGCAAGAATATCTCGGTGTCCCTCGCGAGGATCGTTGTTGTTCAAAAAGGCGGGCGAATTTAGATGCGACATTGCCTCGCAAAAGTGACCTAGGATCCAAACGTCATACTTAGAAACAGTAATTATTAGTTGGAAAAAGAATTTTCTAACTATTAAAGCAAAAAACAATTGCATTTTGTCGATGATGTTGAAGAAATTAACGATTGCAGGTACTTCATTCTCTTGGGGCCTGTATAATCTCGGTATAGTGATTTTGTTCTCTTAGTTTCAATTTTCTTTCCAGTAAGTACTAAAACGATTTTATTTTAATTGAGTTTGTTAAAACAATTTTATTGTTAGTGTTTAATGTGTTCTATAAGTAGTTATATATATTCTGGAAAATGCATGATAATTTTCTTCACCTAATTTCAAAAGGTTAAATCAACACTGTACATTTCATGTGGAAAATTGTTAAGAATGCGTATCGAAGTTATAGTGTATAAACGAGGAAGGCCTATTGTAGACCCGAATACACCCAAGATTTGAGAAGAGATATCGTCATATTATTTTGTTGGGAAAAGGATGTTCTTACCATTAAAAAAATGACATTTTGCCGATGATGTTCAAGAAATTAACGATTATATACTTGCGTCTTTCTGGTTCTGTATAATCTTGGTAAAGCGATTTTTTCCGTCCACTTTTCCATGCAATAGTGCTTAAAGGCATTGCATAACAATGTTTCCAGTTTAAAAAAATCTGAGTTGCATTATTCCCCATGCTACCAGTGTCTCTGACATGGTCTAAAAATGAAGCCCTGAAAAAATTGCAGTTAAAAACAATCATTAAGTGCTTTAAAAAAGTGAAAATCATTGAGAGACCATTCCAGCTTTCCCCCATAGATTGATGTGTTGCAGAATTTCCTATCGCCTGATAGGAAATTAATGTGCCAATTTGTATCTGCACATATTGTACTAGTGACAGCATAACTGTCCAAACTTTTGTGTTCTAAGGTGCTTATTTGTCCATTCAAACACTGTCAGATTTGTCAGATAGCAAAGTTCGACAATTTTTTAACGTGTCTTCCACAGTGTTATATAGTGTCTTTAAGTGATCGTATTTAAATGGAGATCTATGAAAAAAAAAGTTATTTGGAACCTTTATCTACGTCTTCTGTACTTTAACGGTATCCTACAGAAACTAATCGGATTTACAGCATCTTCGCAAAACGTTACACAGTAAGTTGTACATATTTGAAAGACATTTTTCACTTACCCAATGCCCCAGATTCGGGTAAAGATGTCACGTTTTAGAGAAAAGGAAACAACAAATCATCTGTTGGGTAACCAAAAATCCCTAAATATGCTATGCGCTTTCTCAAATTAAAGGGACAAGTATTTAGAAGAATCATTTTTCAATTGGTCCCAGAAAAAATATCTTTAAATGTGACTGTAGTTAATAACACCATGTTAAGGGGATATGACAAACTCGGTTTGAATGTACCTTCATATACCTGTGTGTGATACCTGTGGTATCAATTTTTAGGCACATGTCTTTGAGAATAAAAGGGCACTCTTTGTTTAAACAAAATAGTAGCCATTTGTTCCTTGAAAACGAGTTATTTTAATCATGACACCAATATCGCACATCATTATCTGCCAAACGCTCTTTCTTTAATTCATCACTTTATCCTTTAAAATCTATGAACAATGTCTATTGCCAAACTTGTCCTTACATGAACGTATTGACCTGCGTGAAGTTTTAAAAGATGATTTTACAGTACCAAACACCCCTCCCCCAAATAATAATAATGAAAGGTTATTGCTTGTAGCGTTTCTTCAAGACACATGTGATTAGCGGACATTTGACCATATATTGCTTTGGATGTGGTATCTCCAAAATGATGAAATATATACATCTACACCCAGAAACGTACAATTTACCACACTGATTGTGCTGTATTTACCCTGGTGTCTGTACATTTTACCAGAGTTTATATATTTTGAAAGTAATAGAATGGAAGTGGAATCACCACATTCATGGTAAAATGATACTATTTCACAAGGAAAATAAATTACCATAAAAATTTGACTGGACATTTTCTCAGTTAAGCATTCATTTGCTTACGTAATACGGCATTTGAAATAACCCAAACGTTGACCATGGAAGGATACGGATTTAACAACCCCGCTGGATTGATAATATTGACCATATCAATATGTTACTGAATGGCTATAGAGCAAATAACATTTCCAGTCGATTACAAAATAATGAATACTATAAACATACATTTTTTATACATTATTCATATAATCCTTCATTTTAGTTTATTGCACTGATTTCATATTTTAAATAGTAGAGTGGATATTTGCTGCTTTATTTCATTATGTTACCCCATGAAATTGAAGGAGGAAATTATGGGTGGCTGAATTTTTCCTTATGTGAATGTTATACACTTCTTCATTTAGGTATCACCTCTGCACCCCTGCAAAACAATGTTACATGCACGGAAATTTGAGACAATTCATACGCAGTTAATGTTTGTATACATGTTCCTCGTTACGACGACTGTGGAAGGTTAAGTGGAGTATGTACTTCATGTGTCATAAAACACATGAATTCAACCTTGGGTCATATTTGGAAGCAAATTGCTAAACAATGAGAAGTAGTCTCAAAATAGTGGAAACAAATCTGGATCGTATATCAAGCTTGACTATACAGAACAACTTGAATGATTTAAAATTACTGGTAATGAGCTAGTTGTTGGAAAACATATCGCATATTGTTCACGTTTCAAAACCACTGTTAAGAAAAAAAAACTTGTTGGATAACATTTTATTTAACCTCACTGAAAACAAAACAATCGGTCAAATTTTCCCTGGTCATTTATTCTCCTCGGAAAATTGTATGACTGAACCAATGATGTACTATTGTAGTAGTATGAATAATCCAATATGAGTTGTATTTTGATGAAAAATTGATCGTTATAATGAGTAAGGAGATGTGCAAGAGACAAAATGTAATCTCATTCCCAAATTATGTCACTTTGGAAATATTCGAACACCGTGACTACTTAATGGAACAAGTCTACTCTGACTTTTCGAAAAATTGCACACTCGTCTCTAATTTGGCATACACGTGCTACATTTTAATCAATTACGCATTTTATTACCAAAACAACTGCCAGTACGACGTTTATACGATTAGTGAAGTATATGAAATGTATGTTAAAGTCATCATAAACACTGCAGTAAGTATACATACTGGCATAAGACTATATATTGCCATGAAATATACGAAGTAGATGAGTGATTATCGAAGCTCAACTTATATCCTGAATTATACATGATATCGTAGTCAATTGACAAGTCTTTATGCATTCAGTTTCACTGAAACAATTCTGAAATGGGCTTTTTTACCTGACATGCAAAATACTTGCAGGCTGACCAAATAACGTTAAAACAGCTCGAATAAGTTATAATAAAGGCTAGTATTTGTCCTTAATATATATACTTTTCATATGGCATTGTAGTATTGATCAATTTGTACGTTATTCAATATCAACTTCTCCATAAATCATACACTTACTTTAACACTCAGGAATTATATTTAACAGTTCTTTTATTATGTTCTTTTCAATGTTCAATTATTATTACTTCCTTCTAGGCATCGCTATTAATTTGTCGCCACAATGTTTTACAATACAGGTCATATTGTCGAAGGTCGGTTATTCTTCCGAAAGATCGGGGGGGGCGGTTCGACGGTTCTTCTGTCACAAGGAACAATACCTTGCAATTTGTATTAAAGAACTCCATTTCCATTCAGGTACATAATGTTGTGTTTGGAATAACAAATCTTTGGATAATGCACCACAATATTCATTCCTTAGACCAATTATGTATCGTATAATGTTACCCATCTATAATCCAGTAACAAAGTTATTTGCTTACCATAATACATATATTGCGTTATACAATTATATATTCATTTGAATACTGCATGAAAATGGTCTGTGATTATCATGATAAGTTCGCTAGACATCACCATTTTACGATAATATAGTACAATAATAATTTCACTAATCATGATTTAAAGTGATAGGCTAACATTGTGGAGCTTCAATTTAAAACAATTGTCAAACTTTGATATCTGAGCTATATAGTAGTGTTTGAATGGACAAATAAACACAGTAGAATACAAAAGTTTGGAAATTTATGCTGCCACTGGCAAGATATGAATGAATAAACAATTAATATTCGGGGCGAGTAAAAATTAGCCTAGATCTACACACAGTAAGTCTATGGGAGGAAATGGGTTTTGGACCTCATCAAAGACACTGGTAGCATGGGGACTCATGTATCTCAGATTTTTTTAACTGTGGTAAATGTTATAGCCAGTGGCTTTAAAGTCATAAGTTAAGAATCAGCAAGGATTAAAAGGAATCTTCATTTCTCATTTATATCGGAAGGTCGTACGTGTGTCATTCATAGAATCACGGGTACAAACATTTAAAAATTAGGAGTTCGATCCTGTCAATAGAATAATATCACCTCCGAGTTAAAATATAATATCTAAATATTTTCACCGAACTTGTAATTTAATGGCAAACAGAAGCTTGCCCTTTTACGGCTTGTACATCAAAATGATATTAGAGGGTACATTCATGGTTCTGTTGTGCGCGGAAACAAGCTCTTTCAGCCGTTTTCTTAATTTTGCTCTAAATTATTTGAAGAATCACAGCCAGTTCTTTTTAATTTCAAAGTAAACAATGACTAATAATGTCATTATTTGGAAATTTCAGTCAACTAAGAGCCATGTGCGTTCCCTCCTCAAATCTTAAATGCATTGGTGTAAACAATACTTCATCTCATTTTATATCAATATATTAATATATTACCTTAAACCTTTTGAAATTAGGTGAAGAAAATTATGATGTGATTTCCAGAAAATATACAACAACTTATCGAACATATTAAACACTAACTATCAAATTATTTTAACAAACGCAATTAAAATACAATCGTTTTAGTACTTACTGGAAAGAAAATTGAAACTAAGAGAACAAAATCACTATACCGAGATTTTACAGGCCCCAAAAGAATGAAATATCTGCAATCGTTAATTTTCTTCAACATCATCGACAAAATGCAATTGTTTTTTGCTTTAATGGTTAGAAAATTCTTTTTCCAACTAATAATTACTGTTTCTAAGTATGGCGTTTGGATCCTAGGTCACTTTTGCGAGGCAATGTCGCATCTAAATTCGCCCGCCTTTTTGAACAACAACGATCCTCGCGAGGGACACCGAGATATTCTTGGGTCAGGCAGGCGTGCGATAGAATAGAATAGCTAGAATAAATCTGAATGACAATAGGAGGGCATTATGTCCTTTGTCTGCTCAACATGGCAAGTCGCATTGAGAAAATATCTCGGCCTTTTGATGACCACTGGGTTTAAAGCAGTCGCATTTTGGGAAATCAACATTGGCTCAGAAAAATGGTCCTAGGATCCAAACGCCTTACTCAAAATCAATGAACAAGGTATCATTTTGTTGGAAAAAGAATGTTCTAAATGATGATTTACACATCAAGACCATTTTGCCGATGATGTTGAAGAAATTAACAATAGCAGGTATTGCATTCTCTCTTGGCCATCCTGTATAATGTGACGTATATTCTTTTCACCTTTAATGTGAGGTCAGCAAGGGGGTCATGCATACAATATATCCTACAAATGGAAGTAGAGGTCGATTCTAATGTTTGATATCATTTTCGAGAGATTTCATCACGAATAGCTCAAGATATAACAAATTATTTTGAGATTAATTCCTTACTTTCAATATTTCTGGTGATGTGTTCCTTTAAGTTCAAAGGCCTATATCTTTTAAGTGATACCACAATTTGACTATACACAGTACCTAGAGTTGTTCTATAGGCTCTATTCTACCATCCTATCGGGTCAGAATTGAGATGTAAAGTGGGTTGCACGAAACACACTTTCCAGGGTGTGGGAGGAAGATATCCCGTCCCACGGTAGGAACTGTTTAAAAATACGCATAAAAAAAGATGTGTTTCCGGGCATGGTATATAAATACACATTTTAATGGTATATTTGTGGTAGTATATTGGCTACTTGAGAGGGAGCGAGGCTACCAAAGGGTTTGTGGGAGGGGGATACCCCCTCACGGTAGGAAATTTTTAAAAACGCGTTTGTAAGCATGGAAAGTAATATTTTAAATTTATTAGGGATTGCAGTTAGGATTTCAAGAAGATACAGGAAGTATTTGAAAAACTGTAACTGGGTTGTCATACGAATCGAACGGGGGGGGGGGGGGTATTGGAGGAGGGATTCTTCCTCCAACGTTAGGATTTTTAATAAAAAAATACGCATAAAAAGACGTGTTTCTGGGCATAGTAAATACATCATTATTTAAATGTTTGCTAGATCGCTTCAGGGCGAACCGTACAACCGCGCCTGGAAGTCCCAGTGATTATAACAGGCATGTTCTCTGCCTCGCTTTTTAGGAAGCTATGACTGTGTTTGCAGTAGAAAAAGGGAGAAGTTTAAATTACATTGAAATCCACGTGACATGGTTAAAAACTCAGAAGCAAAAAGAGGTTTTAACAAACACAATAATAACAATAAATAAAGTAATAATAATTAATCATCTATATCCTAAAACACACAAATATCCGTGCTTTTAAACTTAAATTAAAGGTTGCCTGACTCATAAATAATCACTTCATTTTAAAATATCCAATAAACACAAAATGGATTTTCGTACAAAGTGGCTTAATTTACACACTTTCCCCGCATTAATTCAAGTTCTAATTTCTTACTAATCATTTTAAGCCTTATTCATGGGGATTACCTATTGTGACAAGAGTAACAGAGAATTTGAAATGTTTAAGTTTTGTTCGATGTGGGATAATACAGTTATTTACTACGATTAATAAACGACCAAAATAACAATTAGGTACTTAGGCATTGATATGAATGGCACATTAAAGGACAATGTACAAAAAGTGCTGCCATATGATCGTACAGATTTAACAGTACAGCAGTGGGAATTTGTGAAAGTACACTTCACAGTACATTTTAAAGGCAAAACACGGCGTTATTGTGTAAATAAACCAATATTTTACGTAATGCCACCCACTCACCTTATATTTTGATATGAATTCAGTCACTTTGTCCAGGGAAATGAATGTTAGCTTTTGAAGCTGGGATTGTACTTCGCCCATTATGCCTTCGTAGCGTCGGGCCTATGAAACCAAAATAAAATGAAGTTCGGCTGTATATAAATGCAATGGAATATTGATGTCATGAAATCGTTATATGGTGTTAATATTGCGGGAAAATTTTAATAAAATTCCCTTACGATTGGGCTATACGTTAACTTGGAGTGTTGCATTGCACCAAGACAGTGGGCACCATTATACACTTGCATATTTATTAGTTTGCTGGGTTATTTTCTTTTTAAGAAAGGAGATGAGCATTACAGGGCGTTCAACTTGTTTCAGAAAGAATACTTCACTGGCATAGCTTAACTCAAAATATATCTGCACCTGACGCCATGTTCAATTAATTTTTGAAAAACCAAAATCCAAATTCCTTGTATTTTGTCCCAAAAGATACACAAGTGTTGATAGCTGTTTCGGCGATCTTGTTCTATGAAAAAACTACAGATGTAAAATTAGCCGAAATATACTAATAGATATATAGGGCCTCTCTGAGGATAAGTGTCACACAGTACCCCTTATTTAAGCTTCCTTTATCCCCATGTAGCATAATTGTCACATTACTCAAAATGTCATTCTTTTCTTTCTTAACTTATTCCTGTTAGTTCTCGGCTACATCTTCCTTTAAGTAATTGCAACGTCTGAAGATTCGCGTGTAAGATTTGAGGCATATTTGGTGTTTTTGTCATTTCTATGGTGAATGAAAAAGTAGCGATGTGGCTTCCTTGTCCTAGTGTTTTAATGGAACAAATGTTGGCCTGCATAGACTGTTACATTTCAAATGAGGGTAGCGAAAGAGTTTATTGACCAACCTAGTACAAATGATGCATGAGCTAAGATGATATAAATTGGTCCATAACATACCTTCAAAATACGAAAGAGCGTTCAAATATTGAAGAACGGTAGAATAAATTAAAGTGGAAAATGTCACTATGGCAGCATGACTGAAATAAATTCATGCAAAATAACAAAGCAGGAAACAATGGCAACACATTTTAAGAGGAAAGTTGTCGTTCTACTTTCTATTATCAATTTTCTATTTTGCCAAGAATTATTATTACCACCACATTTAAATATACATGTTTACACATTATCATCGATGGGACACAGATAATACAATATTTCACATAAGCAAAGTGCCCAGTTTCCCATGTAATCACTCTTGTACATGTTGCAAATGACGATAATTTTACTGATTGTTGCATCTACCCATGAAGGAAATTTGTGTGTGCAAAGAGCAACGAAGTGATATCAATATCATACCTATACATGATTTATCACTGTTTGATTTATCACTGTATGCATACGAACTTTGCTAGCTTGCCGAAGTGATAAGCTTGACAAAATTCCAATTCACAATTGTTTTTTTTTTGTGTGTGATTAGCAAGATGATGCAGATATTTCACTTCTCTCTGGTGTGATATATTGAATGAACATCTTCAAGACCTTCTCGTGGTGCCTTTTGATGTCTTTACCTTTTAGTTATTTATTTTACTTATTTCTTTTCTTTTTTTTAGTTTTATTTTTTTCTCATATTTGGGGTCATTTTCCGCTGTGACTGTGACCATTAATTAAAGTTAACAAAACGATGATATTTAAGCGTCTGAAGTATTAAACGCTATTTCAATCAGCATGTGTTTGAAATCATTTTACCTGAAAATGGTAGAGGTAAATATTTCCAAGAAAGCAGCAACATGTTCAATTCAATAATTGAAATACTGGTTTTATGACATTTGCTCGGGCGAGAATTGTTCTTGGGACATTTGCGCGTAAAATAAGACAATTGCTCCGCGACATTTGCTCCGACAAAAATTTCTCCGTCGAAATTATAACAAAACAATTACTACCGTATCTCGGCCGTAATCTGGTAGAACTGCGTAATTCAGTTTTGGTCAATTTTCAGGTTTTGAGTGTTACAGTGTATGTGTGATGTTTTTATTATGCTCTTTCATTTGGCAATAAATTAAGTTGTGATTCGCAATAGATATTGAGACAAACGAAAACATGTTTATTGAATTCGCCGATGTTAATCAGAACGATGTTAGTCTTACATTTTCCTTCCTTTTCTCTTTCTCTCTCTCAGTGACGAAGGGGGTAATGCAAACCTGGCCCGTATCGCTAATCAGCACCAGCACACCTTGTTGGCGGGAAAACTGGTATTCCCTTCTTTTCCTATTTTCTTATTTCTCCTTATTTTCTGTCCCTTCTCTTCTCTTCTTTCTCTTCTTTCTCTTCCCTTCCTTCTGTTTCTTTTTGTAGGGGGGCAGGCAAAGGCAAAGGCCTTTCACCCCCATCCACAACTTATTGGCGAGAAGAAAATCGCAACTGATTTCCCTTCCCTTTATCTCCTCTTTTACTTTTTTTTGGCAGGAGGGGTGTGTGTGTGTGTGTGTGGGGGGGGGGATAGCGACAACAGGCTGAGACGCAAGGCCTTCCCCGATCTCCTTTTCTCCCCTTTTTCTTCTTCTTCTATTTCTTTCAATTTTCTCATCTTCTTTTTCCTTCTTTTCCTTCTCTTTCTCTGTTTTTTTGGATGAGGGGAGCAAGGCCCGTTCTGCCCCTAAATCAGCGCCTTGTTTGAAAAATGTATATTGAGATAATTTCGCAGGAGTAAATGATTGAGCTAGAGGGGCAATTTCTATCTCGCAATGATAGCGATTTCGTGGTCTCCTAAATAAGAGCAGACATTATTTGGAACAAACCAGCAAAAATCTATAATAATTAATAGTGAGCTAGATCGCGCGAGTTGGCAAACTCGTACTAGCGGAGGAATAATGTCACCGAGGCGATTGCTGAGGAACACTAAATGTCTGTGCTAATGCCTGATCGATTGTCAATGGAGCAATTGTCGTCAAAGTTATTAGGGAGCTTTCGTTTTGACAACGGACGGACTCAAGAACGGTAATCCGATACCAAGATCGATCTGCGCATGCGCCACCCCCGCATTGCTGTCCGCGTCGAGGAATCGAGAACGGGATTTCTGGGATTTTTCGTTCAGGACGGACCGAGGACGCGAGAGGACAGCAGCCAATCAGCGCCCGTACAGATGATGTCAGTGCAAACCGCAACATGTGGAAAGGCTGATGACGTCAGAACGGCTAGCTTGATTGCTCACTGTCCTCGTTTTCGTCCGCGATGGCAAAACGAAAGCTCCCTATTATCGCCCGAGCAACTGTTGGGGAGTAATTGTCCTGAGTTTAAGTTTTTTTTTATCAACGGGCAACAATTAGCTTGTTGGGAGCAATTGTCGCCTACATTTATCGAGGAAACAGTTGTCGCGAAACGATTGTCGTATTTTTTTGGAGCAAATGTCGCAGGAGCAATTGTTGCTGGAGCAAATGTTGGTGCCTTGAGATAGTGTGAAAAGATATGTTTTGGCGTTTGTGCGACCATTTGTTGAGACTTGGGGATTGCCAACAACAGGCGCGCCGGAACACTTTTAGTTTTGAGGGAGCAAAATCTCGACGGGGGCACATTTATGTAATAGTGTGAGATCCGCGGCGAGGGAGGGAAGCGACCGAGCGGGGGGGGGGGGGGGGGTTTGTGGGAGTATATGTATACATATGTTCACGTCTGATCAATAAGATTATTAACTCAAAATAACAAAGTCACATTGTCGTGCAATATCCTTTCAGAAACTTTTATTAATACACATAGGCGTATGGGACCTCTTCATTCTAGGGGAGCAATTTTTTGCCCGAATATCTAATGCCCGAATATTCATTCTTAGATTTGAACTGCAAGGGGGTTGAAGGGGGATTCCCGTGCAGGCTGTACGCAGAATGCGTTGATAAACGTGGCTGGGAGTACGACTGCACGCACCCCTGTTTTGCCTTTAAAAATATGCATAAAAACGGTCATTCATACTGATATTGAAATTGAATAGTCACATAAAAACCGTAATTGGGGGAAGGGTTTGGAGGGGGTTTCCCCCGTCCAGGATGAGAAAATTTTGCAATTTCACCTTGAAACAAATACAGTTTTTGCCCCTTTTAGTGACAAATGAATCTGTATTTCATTGACTTGCAATTCGTTATTTTCGCTAATAAGAAAAATTAGAATTAGTGGTTAGGTCGTCTTGCCCCCCCCCCTCATAATTTTGATAAGACAAAAAAGTCAAAAACAGTAATGCCCAATTATGTTTTATAAATATCAAAGGCACTACAAAACTAATAACTTTTAAGTAAAATACCACTAAACATTCATATCGTTCAATTTTCCAAACTTTTAGAATGCAATTATTGCGCGCGGAGCGAAATTTGTGACATTTTTTTAAATTCGGGCAGCTGCTTCTAAACAACAAACAAAAAAAGAAAGCAGTTAGCAATTTAAATTGTGTTTTTGTTTTTAATTTGAATATTAAAATTTAGTTCTTTTGTCACAAGCTTGCCCATTTTTTAATTGCTTTTTAGACCTTTTTTCCTGAATTTCCAATTTTCATTTTTTTGTCGAGGGGGTACAGTGCCCCCCCCCCGTCTCATAGTCTTATGTTTATACACATTCATATGCGCGAACAACATGAGCGAGAGCTTAGAATCATCGTGAATGTTCAATTCTCATGAACATACGTACACTGGTGAGCCACTTTCACTTTGCCTTTCGGTTTTAGTCTGAAATGTATTCATTAAAAGCTCAGACGTGACCGCATTGATTGAGCAATGATAAATATTCTTACATTGCTAGAAAGCTTAGAAGAAAAGGCAAATGGAAAGGGTTTACTGTAGTATGTCACGGGGCACACTCTTCGAAAGGACGCGAGGTTACCATCTATACACTAAATTTAAGTGCCCCGTCAGGGGCGAAAATTTTGCATTTTTAATTGACAAATTTCAAACAAAAAGTGCTTTTATTGTTCATTTTAGTCTTAAATAATTGATAATTTCTACCTACCAGGGGCACATGGGGGGGGGGCAAAAACTCGTTTTGCCCCCCCAATTTTATTTGGGGGGGGGAGTGCCCCCTCTCCCCCCCCCCCCCGCTTCCGGCGCCCTTGGTCACATCGATGATAATGTGTGAACATACAATTATTGTGGTTATAACAATTTCTGAGACTCAGAAAATTGATGATAGAAAGTAGAACGACAACTTTCCTATCAAAATGTGTTTTAACCTATATGCACTCAATGGATGATTGCCATTGTTCCTTGCATTGTTATTTCGCATGAATTCATTTCAGTCAGGCTGATGGTGGTAATTTCCACTTCTACATATTCTATCGTTGAACGTTGTTTCCTATTTCCAAGGTTTAAATCCAAAATCCAACTGTGCATCCTTAACAACACTTATATTTGTTAAACGTTAATTAAAGCTCAATAGGCCTATATCTTAACTGAGATAACCAAAATTGACCCCACTTCCTATAATGTAACTATTATACATGTATTACTATTTACTCACAAAAATAAATTTAGAAATCACTGTATGCTCTTGGCTTTTCTGTGCTCATTATAACAGAGTCATTGGTAAAATTTGTGTTTAATCGCCAGTACGTACAAATTGTACGTCCTACACGTTTTTATATGTGTGATTGACCATTAAGGCTACAGTACGTGTACAGCATTACAACAGTCGGCAAAAACTTACAGACAATACCAAAACAAACAAAAACTTATACTTACATTGTCCAAGACTTTGCGTAGGCCTAAGCCTTTATAATAATATTTGACCAGTGACACACCTCCTCTTTTCCAGTGTGTCATTGTTTCAGTGCTACTGAGTTGTACAGAAGTTTTCGACATAAACACAAATTATAAGTCTCGTGACGAGAATCCGCAGTGAAATGACGTCGTCGGAGTTATCATCTATGAGTATGAGGCCATGTACATTTACGCGCGGACGGAGGCACACGCGAACGCAGGGATGTGCGCACGGACGCATAGACAATAGTTACAGTTTACATAATTAGGCTGTGTGCCAAGTCACTATTCAATTACAAAACGTTGCTGACTTTGGGACCCATTTGTGTTACACTTCGAACATTCAATCAGGTGCGGTGAACGTATTTTCGTTTGGGGGGGGGGGGGCAAGGAGCCAAAGAAAAAGGACACTTGTGAGGAGGCATCGGGGCGCTGATGAAGAATATATTCACATAAACAATAATATAGTTTTTGGGCTGAGATTTACTTTTTTTCGGCAATGCTCATTTCGCTTCATCGACAAATATGAGTAGATTTTAAAAAATTTCATTTCACAAGCAGGCAGCATTTCATTTTGAAAAAGGGGGAATTTTTCCTATCCGATTTTTTTGGTTTTCCGCACACCCTGATTACAATGCGTGTAATGGTAGTTTGCTTATTATAATACTGAAATGAAATAAAAGTATGGGTTGCAACTTTTGGTAGCATCTCCGCAATCAAGAGTTCATTGGGTCGTCGTCTATAATGCATACGTCACCCAAGTTACATCAAAATTTAACAAGGCCTCCCTTTTTTTTAAGTTATCGTAGGTAACAGACCAAATCAGACGCTGTTCTAGGCCTTGTGAGTCCATTGACCCTTTACCTTTTCAACTTCCACAAGTCTAATCAGTTCATGTTTTGCCGTCATGAATACACATATTAAGTTAGCATTCAAACGATCTGATCATCTGGCCTTAAAGGTAAATGATCATGCATTGGGGGTAGTCCCACTTGGGCCGAAACTACTGCTAGAATCAAGTTAAACTATGAAGGATGTCTCCATGGAAAACTTGTAGTCCAACGTTGAACTCATTCTTAAATAAACAATGTCAATATCTGCTCGTATGCTCGGCGAAACCTGCTGTGTGGCTCCTCTATAGCCGCTTATTTTTATCAGCCCCGGTAAAAATTAAGATACTTCTATGTTTTATGGCTTTGATTCTCCTTAAGTAAACAAATTATCAGACAAATTTCCTCCCAGGCGTGGGTGATCCACTCCTGCTAGTGTCATAGTTGTATATATTTCAACCTCATTTGGTTCTTGGGGCATTTTCAAGTGGTTTCCCATCATGTCACTCCTATTAAGTTAATGCGGTAACGAGAACCGGTAACGTAAGGACGGACAGACAACCCGGAAACATGATGCCTCCCGCAACTTCGTTGCGGAGGCATAAAAAGGGTATGGGCCTATCCATGTCGCAATTCCACATACAGTTATACGATTATGTTTCTTGAAATCAGATGTGGATAATCCTGTTAACAAGGAATTCTTATCATATATTATTGCTTTTCTTCAGACATTTTGTTTGCGTTCTATTTTCAGACTTATGATTTTCAGGAAATACATTATCGCAATATGAGTGTTTACACATAATCACACGCCTCAGAAAAGTCAATAACATAAGGCTATGTAACTGACAAAAGTAAATTCTCTGTTTGTTTCTAACGCCATCACAATGGAACATGATTCAAAGGGCACATACACGTGCGTAACGCCCCAGGGTTGTATCTCATTATGGAATAGATGCCGTTTGGGTGTGCAAAGAGCAACAAACAGTTATCATGGTTATAAGTCGATACAAGGATAAATATGAGCTCGTAATTTTGGAGCAAAAAAAGATAAGGCAGATACAATTTGTGTAGAATGAACTTTGTTATGGTTTGATAGATGAATTGATAAGATACACGCAACACAAATTCACGTTTAGTTTTGTGTGATAATCTACAGGAGTACTCTCATGTATAGCTCTTTGATTCATCTCCTGTTATTCACTTGCCTATAATGTGGTCAATTGAAATTACCACATAATGGGGGTTGGGGTTGGGGCACTTCTCTTTTATGTGTTTTATCAGTTGATGGAGATTTAGTATTTTGGGTATTTCATTATCATTCCCGTAATTATTTGTAACTGTTTCTATTAACACATGAACTGTTCAATCGCACAGTCTTTTCGTTGACTCCCTAATGACATGTGAATATGGTACAGACGGGCTTATATTGCTGAACTTTTTATCACCCTCATTAAATAACAAACAGTTTAGAATATGAAATTACAATGATTGTTTCTTCCTGGAATCGATATTTTTACCATAGACATTTGTAACTCACACTTCTCATGAACAGACAAAAAAATAAATGTTACCGTTTACATCAGAAATGCAGTTCATTGATACATCACATAGGTCATACTCAACCCAGGTTTCATGAAAGTCTCGTCGGCGGTTCTTAAATTATCATGATAACAAGGCATAAATTGACAGGGGATAGACACAAGAACGGACAACCCGTTAGCCTGACTTGCCATCCAGCGTTTTGAAAAGTGTCGGATTCAAGCTGCTTAAGACTTTAAGTTTTTATTTAATCAGCGTTCCTTTATATATCCTAGTTTAATTTCTCACATTATAGGTAGAACCCGAAGCTTATAGCTGTTTTATTAGCACACTTATTTGACTTCCAATGATTACAGGTATTTCAATCATGTATGTAAATATCTGTAACCTGGCGTATGTGGCTGTTGGAAACTGTTTCACATGTTAATGGAAACTGGGTCAGCCAAAACCACTTTTGCAGTTTTGTGACACTTAATGAGTCAAAAACCAGGGTTCACTTCCACACGAAGACCAATTATCAACGCTTATTGTTTCACAAACATATACGGGTAAGAGGAACATTTAAATATTGCCACCCTCCTTTTCCTATAATTATTCATCGATTGGATTTATTTCTTCCAGGAGCAAAGTAAGTATTTATAAGCATTTATTTTGCTATATTCATATGGCTGACTTAAGCGATGTACTTTGATAGAATATAATGTAAACAAACTGATGACATTGTATGTTTATGATATATTTATATTGACCCTCAACACGAACATGGTCACAAACCTGCTCGACGTGTTCTCAAAATTAGTCAAATCCTGAAAAGTTCTGGTGCATCGATTTGTCTACCACTGACGCATGCCTTACATAACTACTGTTGGGTGACAGCCAAAAACACGTCGTCATGTTTATTATTTCATAACGTTACTGTTCATAGTCGTAGTCATGCTGTCAGATCACTTGTTCTCAGTCGATTAGATTACTCAAACTCCATGTTGGTAAATGCGAATAAGGTTGATATTGGTAGATTACAGCGCATCCAGAATCGTGCTGACAAACTTTTTTTGTAAGGCTAGGAAATACAATAGGGCGACTCCACTATTGAAGCAGCTACACTGGTTACCTGTTGAAAAGAGAATTTCCTATAAGATTTCTTTGCTTGTTTAGTGTATTCACAAATCTGCATCACAATACCTAATGAATCTATTATCACCACAACACAGGTCAAGTTACAGACGTCGCCCTAGCGAAGACACCACAATTTTACGTGTTCCTAGAATTAGTTCCAAAAGGGGGAAGCAAGTTTCGATTTCTGTGGCCCGAAAATATGGAACAGTCTGCCAGAACATGTTCGCTATTCTACTTCAATTCACTCAAGCTCAAGACATTTCTGTTCTCATTTTAAGAAATTGTAACGTAATTTTATTACCTGGAGAGCTATGTGAAAAGCGCATAGAGCAGTTTTATAATTATGATTATGCGCTATATGTGACAGTTTATTATTATTTTTACATATAATGATTACCGTTGGTTTGTCGTTTCCCATTTAAATGTTGGTTAGATCTCCGAATTCCTTAACACAATGGCACCTTAAGACTCTCCGTACCACCAGTGTCATAGTTGAATTGATTCCCAAGCTTGTCAGTCTCTCGATTCAAAGTGATTACCTCAAGATACCCAAGACCACAGCCACACAAACGATGACAAATGATTATTATGAAACACAGTTCATGAATTTGTGATATTCTAGTGATTGGGGCAATGATTTGAACAAAAAAATATTAAGTGGTCCCTCTTATCTACTGTTCATACTAGTCACCCTTATTTGATGTTATAGATGTTTGCTTTTTATGTACATCATACAATCATTTTTATTTATTTTGATTTCCGCATACCGTCACTCTACGTACTCCAACATTAACACATCACGTGTTGCATTGTGTATGGGTTTTGTTCTACCCGATTTGGGGAAAGGGAATAAAACTATACGACTGGAATCCAAATGAGAATCATTCTTAGGGACCGTTAATCTCTTGCAAAATTTTGGAACTGTAAAATCCATCATAATGTTTGTGAAATTTGTATTTACTTTGAAGGGACATACTCGTTTTGATTTCTTTTCAGGACAAAATTTTATTCATGCATCTAGTATTTCTCAAAAAATAATCATTGTACCTATTTCATTTTAACTCAGTTCCGTACAACATATTTCTTTAAAAAGGCCGTATACACCAAAGCTAATCTCTTCCAGCATCCGATATATTTCCTTATTACCGCTGTCCCATTTCCATTTACCAACATATTGAACATTTAGTCGTTATGCCTTCTTCCCCTAGTTTGATTACTCTTACTCCGAAATATGAGGTGGATTGTGAACTTTACTCATTGTCAACAGTATATTGATTTATAGAAATTGGATATAATTAAGCTATCTTCAATAGTGAATAAACAAATCATGTCATCAAAATTTAACCGTTTCCATACATTTATCACTAAACTTTAAAACTGGCACTGTGGCAGAATTTGTCATCAGTGAATTACAAAGTTAAGGAAATCAAAGAAAACTTCTCTTGCTGTGCTACAGCCATTATTCTCCAGGGTAGGGGTTATCCTAGATTATGAACCTATGAGAGATGTTGCACAGGCAAAGACGAAGCGCCCTTTGATACATATATTTGCATTGTGTAGTCTGTCTGAGAATCAACACTGTATATTGGCTGTTCTCCGATACAGATGGCCCGTTCCCACCATTCTGCATGATAAAATTTCATAACACCTTTGCATAAAAAAGTTATACATAAATAATTTTGAAAAATTGTGAGTTCCTTATCATTATTGATGTGTGTAGAGTGATATGACCACTAATGCAAAGTTATAGGTCAATTCTTAAACCATTATTCTAGGAATTAAGATAAATATACACAATAATAATCAATAAAACAAAGACATAACGCCAAACCAGGGGTCATGGCACATCGATCTCCTAAACAATGTGGGGAATATATCTCAACCTACCTCTGGGTATAGTACTTTGATAAAAACAGATTGAATTTGAAAGTAACAGATTGCGAGAAGCATGGGCAGATTAGTCACAGGATATTTCTTGGTGGACTAGTAGATTTGGGGGCTGGTGGGCCGATTGGGCACCCACAATGAAAGTATGAATACTGTAGCTAAATTCAAATGGGGTAACAAAGGTTAAGTGTTTGAGTGTAGGTCTAGATGTGTATTGTGTACCCATGAGTGCGTGTGGGTGGGTGGTAAGTTTGGTGATACATTAATTTAAATTTTATATTTGAAAACTTTTGTAATGCTCCAGTACTGATCCTGCGTTATGTGTATATTTTGTTTATTTATTGTCTTTATTTTATTCATTTTTTGTATTGATATTTTATATTTATATTGGGTTGATATTGTTGCAGAATTTACTTCTTTGTGTATTTACGATTTGGTGTTTTATTGAATTTGTCACTTTTATTACACGGCCCCGTTGAGAACCAGCCTTCGAACTGATAACTTTAAACATGTTTCAGTAAAGTAAGTTAGTCGAACAATCACCATCATTCCCTCCTCAGTTTTGACAGAGATACAAGAGAGTTAAGCGCATATGTGGTGTGTGCGGTCATGTTTATGTCGTAGTATATGTGGGTGTATGTGTGTGTGTGTGTGTGTGTGTGTGTGTGTGTGTGTGTGTGTGTGTGTGTGTGTGTGTGTGTGTGTGTGTGTGTGTGTGTGTGTGTGTGTGTGTGTGTGTGTGTGTGTGTGTGTGTGTGTGTGTGTGTGTGTGTGCGTGCGTGTGCATGTGCTTGTGTCGGCTGTATTAATATATAATTTTCATAAACGGACATATTGAACACATAAACACATATTGAACTTCAAAATCAACTTGTTATACCACTTTACATAGTAAGGATGCCAAACTTATGTTAATTATTAATAGGCTTGCTGCACGGGAATGATGACCCCGATGATCTTTTATTTGATATCAATTATTGTTTCGTAAGGGGCTGCAGTATCAAAAAATGAAAACAACGATGTAATGTCTTTATACATCTAGACTCTGGTGTTGGCACAACGTGACAACTTGTGCGTAATATACACGTACTTGAACTAGTTGGTTATAGTGCAAATTCAGTTTGATCGGTAATAGCATTATGACACAAGCGTAGCCACATACATTTTTCAAACTTGACGAATACACACGTACTCAAATATCAACATTTTGTGATGACATATGAAGTTATAACTTTATTAGACTTGCTTTATTGGTTAGTGTTAGGCTTTAGATTTAAAAGGTAAAAGTAGAACTACTCATTACATGTAATATATTGTGACCCAAATCCATAAAGGGTGTGACATCCATGCAGGGTTTGCTTTGTTGAATAAAAACAGGGTTGCAAGATCTGAACACAAAATAGAAATTACTTATTCAAATTCCATAGATGGCAAAGACATTATAACATAGTCACCTTGATTTCACACCAATCTAGTCCATTTTACTTAGATATTACGAGACATACATATATTTTGGTGTTTGTGCAACTCGTGCAGTTTTCTTATGGGGCTAATTGAGAATTCCCGACAACACTTATTTTCACTGATGTGATCATTAACTGGAAAAGATCAATAGAGCTCAGCTAAGGTTGGTGAAGAACACTCCACTACGAGTAACGCATTATGTATCTTGAAATTATTTGTAATTTAAGTGTTATTGCATTAGCAAATAATAAGTTTTCATTTTTTTCAATGGTCACTAGTTTATTTTAAAAACTAGTACTATTTATGTCAAAGATTGATATCTGATCTCTGTGGAAGTGTTTGAATGTACAAATAATCACACTGCAACACAAACTTAAAATAGTTATGCTGCCTTTCATTAGCTCAATGTGTAAAGATAAATATTACTATATAAATTTATGTCCTGTTCATGAAAATTCTATAACACAGCTGTCTATAGGGGAACTCGCTCTTTGTTTTTCGCCCCCCCCCCCCTGCAATTTTCTCAGGACTTCATTTTACACATTATCATAGACACTGGTATCATGGTGGATTCTGTACTTTACTCAAGGAACAATTTTAATCGAAGGCTTTAAAATGTTATTTTCATCTCTCAAGATTTGTTAGAGGTGGGGAATTTTGTTTACTGCAAACAGTTCATTATCTTTGAAAAGCCCTTCATACAATATGCAATCAAGAACATGTCTTTATGATCTGATTAGAAAAAATATATTGTACATTTGTACAGCAATTGGTACATGACATACGTTCTTTGACCAAAGTGCAGTATCATAGCGATAAACTATGGTCATTGTAAATTTGAGAATTAGATTCCACTTCCAAAAACTACGTCCGAGCATTTACAACATTCACATTAGTAACTAAAGTATATGCATCAAAAACCTGTATTTCATGATCATTTCACCGAATGGTGATGCAGTTAGACAAATTCAAAATCTCATGCTCTTACATGTCAATTATTCACAAGCTATTCGTATATATCTTCTTAAAACAAAGTACACCACACTATGTATTTTTGGACTTATAATCCCAAAGTTTTCCCAACTGCGGGAAGGGGACAGCTCTTTTCAAACGTTTACACTATGTACGTATCATATTAGCAAATGTCTCCTCGATTGGCATATATTGTGTATGTGAGTGTGTGTGTGGTGGGGGGGGGTAGGTAGTGGGTGTGTGTTTCTGTCTGTGTCTGTGTGTGTTTGTGTGTGTGTGTGTGTGTGTCTCTCTCTCTTGTGTCGTGTGTGTGTGTGTGTGTGTGTGTGTGTGTGTGTGTGTGTGTGTGTGTGTGTGTGTGTGTGTGTGTGTGTGTGTGTGTGTGTGTGTGTGTGCTCATGTGCATTTGATTGTAAGTGTGCAAACGATCGTGAATCTTTGTTAGAAATCTGACAAAACTGAAAAAAAAATGGAATAATAGGTCTTCAGAAACTTTGCCTGACATTGTAAATACCCAACGAGATCAAACATGTAAACAAACATTTCAATGTAAGTTGAACTTCAATACCAATTAATCGTACTACTTTGTATATTTACGGCGCCAAGCTTATGTTAATCATCAATAGGCTTGCTACAAGGGGATGATATCTCGGCTGAAACATTATTTCGTTTTTAAGGGGCTGCAATATCAATAAAGGATATCAACGGTGTGTTTACACATGAGGACTTTATGATATTGGCAGAACGTGACAACTTTTGCGTAATATTGTAGTGAGTAATACTACAAATTGATTTTTATGAAGTAGAAACATTTTGACACGTTGACAACAACAAAATACTGCAAGCTGGACACATAAAACCCCCGGACGGGCCCCCGGGGGGGGGGGTACTCAGATTTGGTTCCGACGGGGGTGTGTCGCTGAAGTCGAAAAAAACCCAACCCTTTTTTAAGGGTCATTTCGGCGGAAAATGGTACCTATTATTAAAGTTTTTTTATTAAGAAAAGTGGCATTTTTGTGCATTTTAGCGATGAAATAGGCGAAAATATCTAGTGTAATTCGCAAAATTTCAAAATCATGACCCATGTTTAAGGATTTTTTCCCCAGAAACCATACCCATGTTTAAGGATTTTTTGCGAAAAAGTCACTTATTAGAGGGGCACACTTCCGTTTACCTTACTAGGCAAGTACCCCCCCCCCCCGGCCATAAAACCTCTTACGAGCTTGCCGAATTCACAAAACATACTTAAATTTTATGTTATGATTACGTTTAAGTCAGGGCCTATAACTATGATAAAATAGCATATAAACCGTTGGCTAGTGCTAGTCTTTTAATCATAGGTAAAACGTGTAATTATATTATGCTCCAAACCATAACAAGTGTGACATTTAGGGTGTGATGTGTTTATAAATACAGACAGGCGTGCACGATCTGAGCAGAAAATAGAAATGACTACTTCAAATATAGGCTACTAAATAGCAAAGACATAGCATATTCAACTCAATTAACATCACCATCAAATCACTCGTTACTGAGATATTACGAGAAATACACTGTTCTTATGGGACTTATCGAGAATTACCGACAGTACTTCTTCTCATCAGCATTATCATTAATTGCAAAAGATCAATATAGCTTAACTAAGGTTAGCGAAGTGTACCCCACTACCAGTAACATATTATGTATACCTTGGAATGATTTACATTTTAAATCTTATTGTATTAACAAATAGTAAGTTTTGATTTTTTTTTCCAACGGTCAATATTTTTTTTCTTTAAAGGTTAGTGACATGATTGGGAACACTTGAAAATGCCTCAAGAACCAAATGAGTTGAAATATATACCAACTATTCACCAGCTGTAGTGGATCTCCCAGCTGGAAGGATTTGTCTTGAATTTGTTAACTTAAGGAGAATCAAGCATGGACATTTTAATTTTATCGGGGCACGATAAAAATAGGGCCCATAGAGAGCCCTACAGCAGGTTTGCCTGCCACGAGGGATATTGACATTAGTTATTTTAGAATGAGTCAACGTTTGACTACAAGATTTTCACATTAGAATCCTTGCATAGTTTACTTGATTCTAGAGTAGTTTCAGCCCAAGTTGAGGACTACACCCAATCATGTCATTTACCATTAACGATTGATATCTGACCTATGTGGAAGTGTTTCAATGGGCGCATAAAATCACCACATCAAACCTAAAGCAGTTATGCTGCCTGACACTAGCTAAATATGTACAGATAAATATTAATATACATGTAAATTAATTTGAAATTCTATAACCTACAAATTTTTCTAAAGGGGAGCTCGCTCTTTGATTTTTTATTCTTAATGGTACCAAAGTACCATTACCGTCAGAGACATTGGTATCATAATGAATCATGAAGCCCATATTTTTCACACCGGAAAATTGTTAAACGATGGCTTTAAAATGTTATTTCACCCTCTCGAGTTTTGCAAGAGGTGGGGAATTTATGTTTACAGCAAATGCTTCATTATCTATGAAGAGCCCTTCATATAAAAGCCAAAAGAAAACGTTTTTAATGGTCTGATTAGAAAAATATATTGCACATCACTGTTTATCTAATATCGTAACCTGTACATGACATACGTATTGTGATCAAAATGCAGTATCAAGGCGACAAAGCTAGGTCATTTTAATGGTTAGAATTAGGCTACTCTTTTAAACACTACGCCAAAGCATATATATAATTTTTCTGTGGTACTATAAGGCACCAAAAACCTTTATTTCATGTACATTTTTTCAGAAATTTATGCCACTTTCTGTGGCAATACTATCAGCTTAATAGACACCGTCAGATCAAGAGTACAACCGTTCTATTTATCAACTTTTACCGTAAGCCTCGGCAAGACAACAAAATAAAACTTAATGTATGTCTAACATCTCCGAACTTGTTAGGAATTCAGATTATTAGGATATACATGTATAATCTGTGCAGATGGTATCGCGGTTGTCGTATTTTTTATCCAATTGCATGAGAAATATAACTCTTTTCTGCGGACTAATTTTCATAATTGGATGGCGTCAAAGCAAAAATGATAATACATGGAAAAATATCAATACTTCGGTGTATTTGCGTTTCCTTTTGTTCTCAAAATGGAAAGTGTTTATTCTTTTAAGTACAATTAGGTTATAATTTGTTTGGGGATATTTCCCACAATGTCTAAAGATGGCTAAAGATGAGCAATACTTAACAGGGCCGAACTTCCATTTGAGACTAAAACCGAGAAATCTCGGGCTGGGGTCTATATTGAAATCAAATTGTCTGCTACGGGTTAAGAGCAGATACAGCCATTGTTTATACAAAATCACCAATATGCGGCATACACTTTTGGTGGTCTCTTGTTTTCCCAATTGATGCCGTTGATAATGAAGATGCTAACCACATGTCGGGAGATTCTATTCCATCTTCCATCTCGTTGGACTGCAAAATAGTTCATGATAATAGATAGGGTTGGAGAAGATTAAAACTGAATTAATAAATTCATCTTAGAAGCATTATCTATGTAGTTCATTTGTCAAATTTTGCACTTATCATTACGTATATTACAATATGACAGGCATACGGTGATTGAGAAATAACTCCAAAAAGAAGGTTATTATACACGTGTGATTAAACCAAACAGTACAACAGTTGGTGTCTCTGTGTTTATCAAGGATTTAAGGGAGAGGCACTGTTACAATTTATCTAGAACGTGTGGCGTTGTGCAAGTCAGTCCCCATGCAGGGATAAAAGACTGAATTTCCTAATTTTTACCTTTTTTAAATCACCTTTTTTGGAGAAGGCATGGATGGGCAAAGGAATGAGACAGGTAAGAGAGTTTGTGGACAAAGTGAAAGATAAAAGAGTAGGACTGTCTGGACATGTGCACAGGAGAGATGCGGGATATCAAACCCAATATTTGAAGAAAGTCAATCCATATCTATTCAACTTTGGTTCCCTTACAGAAA
>JZLH01S0590132.1:77215-90042 GCA_001188425.1 Eucidaris tribuloides | reverse complement strand
TCTTTTCGCGCAAGAGATATTACTAGATTTAACAGAAGGACAATATATTGACTGTTATTGCATACTTCTTGTATGCAGTGAAAGAGAACTCTATCGTTTGTTGTTGTTTAATATCAATGATAATTGCTGGTTCTTGGTTAGACATTTAGATTTTAACCCTAAATATTTGTATTAACATTCACATAATAAAGATTGTGATCAAACAAAGATCTAAAAATTCAATTCCTTTTAAGATGAAGAAAAAAAAAAATCTTATAATGTGCATACTATATAAAAAACATTGTGAAGTCTCAACAGGATCATAGAGGCATGCTGTTCTTATAAATAAGACTTGGGTGCGGTCAGGATTGACGAATCTGCAATATACCAATATCAATTTACAAGTCATAGACGATATTCATTATCAATTATGAATTATGCATGTAGAACTACCACTGGAAAGAAAAAAAAAATGTCCACAAAGGTTCACAGATATCCTAATATAGTCTACATGTACGCATTCACAGCTGATAGTTCAATTCACTCAGTCAGATTTACAGTTGTATATTTTTTAAAGATTTTGTAGCATCGCTATGTTGGATACAAGTTTCTTTACAGTGTTTCCTCCTGTAGCACGTACTGATGCAAACACTTTGCCATCCATAGTCCAGCTGGATTCAACTTTTTCGTGCTGTTTAGCTGATTTAAGTAGGTTATGTCTAGCTTTCGTTAAGTCTTCAGGACTGGAGAAGACAAAAATAAATTTATAAATTAATCATAGCATCATTATCTATGTAATTCATTTGTCATACTTTGCACTTATCATTGCGTATATTACAATATGACAGGCATATGGTGATTGAGAAATAACTCCAAAAAGAAGGTTATTATGCACGTGTGATTAAACCAAACAGTACAACAGTTGGTGTCTCTGTGTTTATTAAGGATTTGAGGGAGAGGCACTGTTACCATGGTTACAATTTTGCTAGAACGTGTGGCGTTGTGCAAGCCAGTCCCCATGCAGGGATAAAAGACTGAATTTCCTAATTTTTAACTTGTTTTAAATCACCTTCCTTGGAGAAGGAATGAATGGGTAAAGGAATCAGACAGGTAAGAGAGTTTGTGGACAAAGTGAAAGATACAAGAGTAGGACTGTCTGAACATGGGCACAGGAGAGATGCGGGATATCAAACCCAATATTTGAAGAAAGTCAATCCATATCTTTTCAACTTTGGTTATTTTATTTTTTATCTTTATAGACAGTATTATTCTCGCCTGTGATAAGTCTATCTTTACCAAGAAGATGTGATATGTTCGTAAAGGAATATGGATTGGAGACATAGTGTCATCTGAATTTACTCACTGAATTATTCGCTATCAATGGTATCAAAGTTCAGCAGAAGATCAACGCATTCCATGTTACCCTTCATTAGGGCGGCATATGCGGGCGTCCACCCGCCATGGGTCTGAGGAAGAATTAAATACGGTATTAACTCTTAACGTGCCGGAGGATTTTCCCCTATATGGACTTTATGTGTAGTACTTGTCGCAGATCTGCGACTTCGGTACGTTAAGAGTTAATATAGTTACAAGTACAACATGTGCCTTCTGTTATGGTGACAATGAACTACAGGTACATATTCGCGAAGACTGACTATACTCGCTAAATCATGAATATTTTCCGGATAAAAAAAACCCACACTTTTGCCTGATGCTGTAAAGAAAAATACACTCGCAAATCACTCGCTACCGTACAGTTAACATTATCCATTCCAAATCATACATTGATATAATTAATCTTTGCATATTTATTAATATTACCTTCCAAGAAAATAAAATGTTCTTAAAAGTTTCTACGTATGTCACAACAGCGGCATCATTATTTTTGGTGCGTATTAGCACCATTCTGACGAAGTAATGGTTCTCATTGGCATCATACTGTTATGATCTGTGCTGTCCAAAATTATGTCAACGTCAAAATTGTGCTATTTCATAGCAAAAATATGGTGTTGCGAAAATGATGTCGCTCTCTTGACAAATAGGTCTAAATAGAGCCTTTTAGTAAACTTTACTTTTTCTAGAGTGTAGTTGTAATGATATGTTATTAAACTAATAATCGAAAGTTATGATTACAATTTATTAGTAGTAGATCAGTTACTCGCAGACAAATATAATAAAAAATTGAAAAAAATATATATATATATCTTTGTTACCATTATGTAAGCATTCAGATACATGTACAGGAATTTCTTTTCTACTAGGTATTTTACTTCAATTCTCGCTATCAACAAAACGTCATTCAGCAGTAGAGGGTGCATTTGTCCAAGAGAATTAGGTCCCCACGAATTTCTGGGTTTTTTTATAAATAAACATTAACACGGGTTGAGAAATGAAAAGTCCCGCAAAAATGACTGCTTTAAAATTTGTGGCGTATACCCAACGAATTTGATGCTACCTGTAAAGGTCACATGAAATCATAACGCAAATTTGTGACACTCTGACCTATTCAGAAAAATCGTGAATTTTGCAGACACATGTGTTTTGTCTATGGAAGCAAGAATGAGTTCGTCACACTAGACGAACCACTCTACAATCTGTACAAGCGCTTATTGACGATAGGGCTCTCCATTGCTGCACACTCTATACTGTCGATAAGGAGAATTCAGTTTGTTTTATTTACACTTTCAAACCGAACCATACAATCATTATAATCTTGGACCAAAGATGAAGTAAAGCTATGAAAGTGATCATGTAAATCTCTCTGACTTACACGGACATTGGGGTCAGCACCATGCTTCATCAGAATCTCAATGCATTCCTTGTTGTAGTTTACAACCGCCAGATGAAGAGCTGTGCCTCCTGTCTCAGTCTGTGTGGAAAAGTGTGAAATTTAAAATGTGATTTATGATGATGTTATTCGAAGTTGAATGATAAATAAATACTGCGAACAACAAAACCGTACACTATGTTTTACTTATTTGTTTCTAATTAGATTATGCATCGTTTGATTTATTTATTTTATCTACATATTTATTTATTTATTTATTTATTTATTTATTTATTTATTTATTTATTTATTTGTTTATTTATTTATTATTTATTATTACTTATGTATGTATGTATGTATGTATTTCTTTACTTATATATATATATTTATTTATTTATTTATTTATGCATTGATTCATTTATTCTTTTCTTATTCATATTTACTCGTGCACTCAATTCATTTTCCAAATGTAAACGTGCACCCTAACACCCACAAAAATGTGCTGTGTGCACTCCATTTGAGGATTCTTTTTTTCCACTTGCTTAAGTAAATTGTGTATAGTCTGAAACGTTTTATTTGACCATTAATCTCAATTCGCAGCATAAAGAAATTACAAAATGCAAAAAAAAAAACTGATGTTTACAAATACAACAAATAAGTACTAATAACTGTTTAAAATTTCTCATTTCTCCCGACAAATGTTATATCACAATAACATCTTCTGTCCGTGCGATACTTTTTACGTAGGAGTACGATAACATCAATGCATAATGATATTATACAGAAGTACATGTAGTTATTAAACCGTAATAATTACTTACTTGTTTATTTACCATTGCTCCATGTTGTAGTAGGACGTCAACGCATTCTTTGTGCCTATACTGAGAGGCTGCATGAAGAGGCGTTAGTTCTTCCTTATCCTAAACGAAGAATAAAATTAACCAAACTGTCATGAAATAGGCCCGTCCTATCACATTTGGGAGCGAGATAATAGGAGCAACCCCGCCTATAACCGTAACGTACTGGTGTTCAGTATCGTTGCAAATTATCTTTTTTCAGACAAAAATGTATTTTTTTAAAGTGTGATAGGTATTTTCTTTGTTCTTGTTTGGGGGAGTGTGGTTAAGATTGCTCATCTTTAAAACACACTTGTAGGTTGATTACCTCTTTCTTTTTCGGTGCTTCTTCTTTCCTTTTTAATTACATCAAATGGTCCATGGTTTTTCTCTTCTGAGTTTTATTTTTTTTTCTTGAGTGTGTTTTTTTTATTTTCCTCTTCCTTTCCGCCAAACTTTAAACACGCTTGGAGTATAGGCTCAGTGGCATAAGTACGGGGTGCACGGGGGCCCCAATCGGCCTGCAAAAAAGTTTTAAAAAGGGAAAGGAACAAAAAGGAAAAAGAAACTGGGATGAAGTGAGTTAGAAAGTGATCTTAACTCACATTTTGAAATAGACTTATCAGAGTATGTCCTTTTGTTAATTAAACTTGTTCTTTTTATTTAGGTTTTATTAAAGATTGCATGATTTGCACGTCAAAAAACATCTATATGAATCAAATCAGCTGAAATCATATCCAATGTGAAGATTAATATAAATAAACACCTCTCATAGAGACTTGGGGTAATTTTTTTGAGTTTTGGTTAAAATCTGGACGGTTAAACTTCATCCTTTTTCCATTTGCTCAGGAGCAAATTTTAAAAAATCCGCGACGTCAAATGTGCACGTGCCGTTCCAAAATGGTCCAATCAGCCGTTAGGCAAAGGTCGCGCAGGGGATAGCCGTTAACCAATCAGAGGGCTGCGCTCGTCTTGCTACGGTGCACAGTAACCGCGATTCGCATTTTGAGCAAAATTGAAACTCACAGAAAGAACAACATTCTGATAACATGTCGTTATTAGTTTTTCTCATAAAACAACAAATTCATGACGTATGGATCTCAGACTTTCAACACACCAACTGGTAAGTACTAAACTACTGTTTGGTATTGATAATGAAGGGAAGTAATGGACTTGCACATCCCTAACACAATCTTTAAATATTGCTTAAACTCCAGCTTAAACTCGTAAGGTTTTGTGTAATACTCTTGCAGGCCGTTTCATGAACATGAATAGTGTAAATCTTTGACGAGTGTATTTCTAGCGTTGAAATGATTGCTTTGTTATTTAATCGTTGACATGTTTCGGAATACAGATATTTCTTTTGTGGCATATTGTTTAACCCTAATTAGGCTACCCTTTTTTGGCTATGCTATATCTGGGGGCTGATTTCGCCCCCCCCCCCCGAGATCTCGGCCGTCGACCTGAAAATCGGCACACATGTCGCCCATCACGTAATCTACAAGACTGTATAGTTAATTGCCCGGGATTAATTTCATATTAAATAATTATGCTAATGCATGCATAAAATCATAATTAAGATGTAAATCACTAATTATAGCTCCAAAAGTGCTATTTCTTTTGGGGGGGTCTAGACAGTCTTCCTAGTGTTCTTAGCAAATGTATTTGATAAAAAAATCCGATATCAAAATTGATTTCCTATGTATTTGATTGTTTTGTGAATTTCTTATGTATTTCCTTGGTTTTTTTCGACCTTTTGTTTTCTATTGTTTTGTTGATGAAATTTGTCGGGGACACTTTTGCGATCATAAACAGCACAAATTAATTAATTTCACCCAGTAAAAATCATGCATTTTTTGAATTTTGGCTGAAAACACAATTTGTATTGAAATTGTACACAAACTCACGTGTTTGATCGATTTTTGGGGTGACATGTGAGTACAAAATGATACGTAACTTCGGAACCGCGTACCCGGACGTCATAAATTTGGTCTCAAAAGATACGCGAGACTCGAGAGAAAAAAATTCATGAAACGCCGTGGCAACTGTTTTGCGTGTTGCGGACATATTGCGCGAAACGTCTAGGGGGCGGATCCCCCCCCCCCAGCCTTTTTAGGATTAAAGCAATTATGCTTGCTGTTCTTTCAACTTTTTCCACCCGTACCAGTGTACTAAAAATGGATTGGTTTAGTTTTGGGCTAAACATGAAAGGACTAAACATGATTTTGGGATCTTGCTCGTCTGATGAGTGAATTTAGGGTTCTATTTCTTATTTTCTATTTTCACTGCGAAAAAAAACATCAAAGTTACTTTGATTTACACAACAGGAAAATGCATGACGGTGTACCACGACCGAAAGTCTTATTCTTCTTCTCTTCTTAAAGAACTATCTTCGCTTTCTAAACCGCTCGCGCGCAGGAATACCGTTGTAACTTACTTTGAACCAGCGATAGCTGAGCAAATATTGCAAATACACTTATCAAAATCAAAGAATTTTGCGAAGAAATTCTTCATCCAAAATCCATCAACTACGGGACACATCTTATGCGTGTGCGCCATTCTGCATTCCTACAAAATTAAATTCAGTTTCACCGCTAAGTGCCCTTCTACAGCATAAATTTCAAATCGGAAACAGGCTTAAAATTTTGACCTGAGTAACAAGCTTGTAGCATGCAGGGAGAAGGAACGGTGAGTTTGGTGCGTGTGTACCTCCTCATCCTTCAAACAAATCTGAAAGGTTCACTTTTTCAAAAGAACATGAATTATTTTATAGGCCTAATTATAGGTTTTTGACAACTGTTGAATGTTCAATTCACGAAACAATAGAGTTAACAGAGGGTCAAAATATACTTACAAAACCGCTCGACCTCTTGAGCTCTATGGGTCTCCGTCCCTGACCCCCAATTAATTATCACCATTTTTTTAATTGACCTGTTCTCAGCAGTTCACAAAACCAAATGTTACACCTTCGGAAGTGTCAAAAAATGAGAGCGGTGTGTTTTTTAATCATTATTGACAGTCCATTAATAAATTTTCAGGAAAATGTTATCAGAGATTCAAAGTAGCCACACGAAACTGCTAGAACCCGAAAGCTTCAGGGGGCTCCGCCCGAGACCTACAGGGATTCTAAGCGGGCTACCGAATGGTCAGCCTCTCCCCAGCATGAAGAAAAAGTTTCGTGGCCCCTGTTCAAATGTCTGTTTTCTTGATAAAAATTAATGGATACGGGGATGTTCAAACATAGTAAACACTTACATAATTCCGTTTGTGGTCACATTGCAGTATAAATTGTTTCAAATTACTTTAAAATAATACCAGTTAACGCGATATTCTTCTTGGAATTTCAAAGTATCCCAAACCGCTTAATCGCTACGCTCACTTGCGGAATTGCCTTTTAACTATTTCTGAAAAACATAATGCCAAAACTTATTTCTAAACAATTACATAAAAAAATAAAAAAAATTACTGACAGTTGTTACACTTCAACACAAAAATTCAACCCCAGTTTTTCAATACATTTGTACTGAGTGTACGCAGTGATACAAATACAATTTCGGGTTGGAGACTTGGTGCCCCATCAATGAGTTGACCCATGGTACGCCACTGTATAGGCTAGTAAATATTTCCTGTCCTTTACGGCCACCGTACCAACAACGACTTAAAACTTAACTATTAATCAATTCAGTGTAAAAATAATCAAAAACGACACAACAAGCACAGAGTAATTTGCAACAATTACGCCCTCTATAGTGGTAAGTAGCCCGGGGGGGGGGGCACTTAGTATTATTGTGTGATACGTATGTGCTGCGGTTGAGACCCCCATTTTCAGCCCAAATTTCCGTTCCAGAGCATCTCAATTCAGTTTGCAGTGGCGTATCTAAGGGGGGGGCAGAGGGGGCACGTGCCCCGGGCGCCACTTTAAGGGGGGCGCAACTTGAAAAGGGCAAAAAAGGGAAAGAGAAAGAAGAAAAGAAGGAAGGAAAAGTATGAACATTATAGAATTATGCGCCCCTCCCTCCCAGTCCACAGGGTAAAACGCGTTAGAAAAATGGGTTTATAGGGTTACCAGTACAGCATTTTTTTTCTAAAGCTCGGTCGCCCCGCTCCCTCGCATAATTTTGCAAAGACAATCTACCGCTTGGTCGGTCTTTTCTTTGCATTTATAGTTACTTTAATTACTTTAATAAGTTTTGGTATTGGGGCAGTAGCGGATCTACGGGCAGTGTTAGTAGATGTCAGAAAGCTAAAACGTATAACAAAATATGTTTAAAAAGCAGTGGAAAACACTACGAAACCAATAAACTTAACATAGAAATACTATCAAACAGTACACAATTTTCGAATTTTCGGCGCGCTTTGCGCGCAAGCATACACAATTTTCAATTTTTCAACATGTGTATTTATCCAAATTGCGCGCCAAATAATAAATTGCAACTTTGCGCGCGGAGCACGCCTAACATCTTTGGTCAACCCTCCCCTTAGCAAAAAGCTAGATCCACCATGGGGGGGGGGCGCAACTTTATTATTTGCCCCGGGCGCCATAATCCCTGGATACGCCACTGGAAGTTTGTATTGATTTTTAGATCGTAAATTGAAGAAATGTGTCGTAAAATGTTCTTTAGTAAATGTGTCGAACTGCTAATTTGCGAACGCTCCTGTAAAAGAAATTTCATTCAAAATACTACATATCTCTTTTTTAGAGCTTACAAAGAATTTGCGCGTAGATCTGAACTATTTATGATATACGTGTGCATTTCGTATTTCTGGATTTACATTTATATCCTTTCAGTTTCATGACTGTCCTATTCATCATGTACAAAGGCAGAAGGTCGTTTCATTTCGTTTACTCACTTGAGCATCGACGTCGGCACCGTGCTGTAACAGGATTTCCACGCATTTCACGTGACCGGCCACAGCAGCGGCATGGAGAGGTGTCCAGTCATCCTCTGTCTGAAGAAAAAAATCAACCAACATGACAACATCGCGTCAGATAGAGGTCTGATTAAGAGAAGGTGACAGGGGGCAACTTTAGACCGTGAACGGACAAAACGGCTGTAGATAATGAAACATCTGGGTAATGTAATTGTCATATATACGGTTTTACGGAGTTGTCTTATTATTCATTGGATAACTTTGTGTTTGCTGCTTTAACACCTAGCTGGACCAGAAAAGTTACGTAACAACAATGAACCGGCAATATTCACTCTATAAAACTTATTAATTTAAATAGGAGTCGTTTCATTGGGGGACTTACGAGATTTCTATTCAAAATCTGATCAAATCTTGAATAGATTCTCTTCAATTATGATCAGAATCTTATAAAATATGAAGCGAATGTATTTAAGATTTGATCAAGTTTTGAATAGAAATTTCGTAAGTCCCCGATTGAAACGATCCCTATACAAATTGAGTAGTTTGCTTTAAGAGTGTTGGGTTTTCCACTGTTTTTAATTTGAAAACAAAAAAACACGGGATGATACAACAATCACAAGTTTCTCAATACCCACAACGAAATGAGAAAATATTCCTTTGTGATTTCTGCGCATTTAGTGCATTTATTTCTCAGCATTCCTTTCCTTAGCCACTTCTGAAATTTTCTTGAGACAATAGGATAATTTCAAGGCGGTAAAAACTTTACGGTCACATTAATGACGGAACCGGAGGAATATAACCCAATGACACGTAATTGTACATGGGAATTAAGAATCGAAGAAGCGCTCAATTTTTGGAATTCTTATATTTTGTACACTGTCTACACACTGATAAAAGATCAAGACGTACGTTTCGTGTACTCACATGAAACAAAATCATATCTGAGCACTAAATCTGAGCATACATTTCACTTACCTTGGCATTTACTTTGGCATTATTTTGTATCAGGAGTTCGGTGCAGTCTGTGTGACCGTCTTGACATGTTTGATGGAGGGGTGTATATCCATCGTCGGTCTAAATAAAGAATGTGGTACCTTGTCAGTCATCGTAAATGTTTTACCAAATGTGAATAAAGCAAAACAAATAATCAAATTCCTAACATAACATTGCACTTAATCACTGAACTGCTTTCAATAGTTTTATTATCGCTTGCAAGAACGTACATTTTACTCCAAATTCGATATCCTGTAAGCATAGTAATCATGCTTCTATAGTTTTAAGAAAGGAACATCTTATAACATAATTGATAATACTTCAGAGTCATTACAAGCATACAGACGAGAAATAAAGTTGCTGTATTCCTCTAATTTAGTTGTATGCTTCTGATACAATACCGTATTATGCTGTCAAAATATACGTTCACCATCTTATTTCCGATTGACTAATTTCTAATACTTCATAGTTCACGTATAGTTTTATTTAGCGGCGGCGCCAGGGGTGGCAGGAGGCGGCTGCCCCTTAAATATTCAAAATGCAATTTAAAAGCAAAATACAATTGTTAAATACAATTGTAAAATACAATTGTAAAATTTTAAATTGCCGTGTAATTCGTAAATAAGCTTTGGGGTTTTCACATGTTCGCCCTCAACCCACTCCTATTTTTTCTGCCTTTCTATTTCCAAAGTTATTGTCAGTGGTGTGTGAAGTATTGATATCAAGATTTGTCAATCAAACATATTTCTGTTGTATTCGTAACGTGTGAAATGCCATAAAAAAGGATAAATGGAATCAAAATTGTATACCCTGTAAATGTAAAACTCGCTCTTTGAGAAAGTAGGGATCGGGATAATTGTCTGGTCTGTAATCACAGTGGCAAATGTGGTTTTGACTTGTTCACATTTAATAGTATAGGTTCAGCATTCTGGTGTTATGTTGTATACTTCAAAAGGATTATATTTCTGTCATTCCTTGAACAAAATCTGTTCGTTCTTTCACCCAAATCTGCCCAACTATAGGTATATCCTGTATAGTACTGTTAAATGATGCAAATGCCCAACTAAGGGACATCCTGTATCATTTGTTTCAGATTTCCATTTAATTTCTTCAATTTTAATGGTCTATACTATTTCCAGAATAGTGTAATCGTATTTGTATATTTCTGTAATAATATGTATTTCTATCTGTTGTTAGACTGAACTTGTCATTCAATGGGAAAACATATTTGGGACTTCAGTGATACTGAGCCATAGGCCTATTTAAAGAAATGGTGATGCATTGGTAATAGGGCGAGAGGTAGCTGCCTCTCAATTTACCCCATTGAGCCCAAAAGATTTGATCCTTCAAAGGTACTCAGACTATCTAGGTGATTGAAAAAAGATATGTCGGCTGGACACAAGTGGTCGGGTTTGGTTCCTAGACCGAATTTAAGGGGGTTCATTTACCTAGTACCACACATACAGACAAAGTGCGCACCGCGTCGCACGCATGCAGTATACAGGTTACGAAGACGCCAAACATACCCACTAATCTATGTGTGGGACTAGGTAAATGAACCCCTTAAATTCCGTCCTGGGGACTGAACCCGACCAATGGGGTCCAGCTGACATATATTTTTTCATTCACATAGATAGTCTAAGTAATTGTGAGGGGTCAAATCTGTTGGGCTCGATGGGGTAAATTGAGAAGTAGCTAGCTCCCAGACTATAAGCGTTGGAACGTAATTGACCTTTAATACCACACTCAGGAGATCGCATGCAAAGTCTATGGAACTTATTTGGAATGACATTGATGGGGTTAAACGTTTTTCATTCTGGTTCCTCACCTGTATATCGACGTTGGCCCCATATTGTATCAACAGAGCCATGCATTCTCTGTGTCCGTTCTGGGAAGCGGAATGGAGGGGTGTAAATCCCGACTTTTGCTGAAGAAAATAATAATCAGCAGGAAAATTTGAGGAAATAATATACAAAACATACACATTTTCCATTATAATACTCAGTTGAATGTGTAAAGCATGAATTAAGTGAAAATGACATTTGCGGTTTTCTTTTTCGTTTATCTTTACCATGGCACTGCAACAATGCATGTTTACCATCATGTGACTTTTTAAAGAGTGGTTCTTATCCTTGCAGTATTTAAAATACCATTTGACAGTTTCATTAAATTCATGGGATGGCAATTAAAAATAAGAAAATGTAGAACAATAATCTCAACTGAAAAAATGCACTGCCTAATACTGGTGTCCCCTTATCTATTCCCAACAGTGTCCAATCACAACATTGCTAGACTACGTTTCGTGTATCTCATTATGGTCCCCAAAATGACTAGGTTATAAAAGGGTTGTGCGAAAATTACACTGTTTGCAGTATGAGGTACGCAAATTTGTAGACAAGTTGTGTAATACTTACATAAAGATTGCGTTCAATTTATACAACACATGCAAACAAAATTTCAAACAACAGTTATGTGGATCATTGTTGTAAACGGCTAGTGTTGTCTATTTTTACACAAATTTTACATTGTTAAGAAAAGCTGATTCCTTACTCAACGATGTCTTGGTTAGACGGGTCTAACCTTAAACTTTTGGTGCAATTTCAAGAAAGGAGAAGGAAACACAAATGACTCACTTGGATGTTAACGTTGGCGCCATGTTGTATCAGGATGTCGGTGCACTCTTTGTGACCGGCCTGGGCGGCTAGATGGAGAGGCGCCCATCCGTTCGGTTCCTGCGTGAAACCAACATGCCAGTGTGCACGTTACAAACTTTTTTTAACCTCGTGAACTCTTCACAGGTATTGTACTAGAAACTGTACATTCTTTAGTTTTGCAAGCACACAGCCAGGATTTTCACTGGAGCTGGAGGGACGCCCATATTTAACCCGTTGGAGACAACTTCATTTCACTATTTCATTCATTTTCCATACACCCCAGCCCTGACATATCTCGTTCTTATTCTCCAACAGTAGACCACAAGAGGATAATTTTTTGCCGACGGGTAGATATTGCTTGCCTTGAAATAACTTTAATGATTTCTGTTGGCTACTGATCATGATCAGTGGCGTAGGGAAGTTATTTGTTAAACTTGTGTAGCATCCACCGGCGTACAAATGAAGAGCTGGGTGAAAAAATGTCACTGATTTATTGGCACATTTATCTGTTCAACTCGTTTTATGGTCTTTTGTGTCTCATAATGGTTCTAACTTAATATCCAATATGCATTTGTGTCATTATGGTTAATTCTTAACTGCGACAAAATATGAGAACAGACCAAAAAATCGAATGGCACGAAGGTGTGACGACGACTTTGGAAAATATAAGATCGATCTTTTGGAGTCATATCAGTCACCTTTACTCACTTGGATATTTACGTTGGC
>JZLH01S0590132.1:47528-66422 GCA_001188425.1 Eucidaris tribuloides | reverse complement strand
ATTTCTCTGTTGTACCGTATATATGTATTTATATGTATCGTGTACTATTTTTGTATATTTTGTATATACCCCGCCTTTTTGTCGGCTTGTTTGTTGTCATCGAAAGCTGACAAACGACCCGGGTCTCTTGATTTGTACTTCTTTTAACATTACTTCATGCAATAAAATAAATAACGATGATTTATATATGTATATAACATTAACTGTTGTTGTTATTATATTAATAAAATGTCCTACCGCCGATTGACAAATTCCATTCATGAAGTGGCTTTATTTACAAGCAACTTTTTTTTTATATTCTGCTTCATCCCAATATCAGGTCGACGGATTGATTGCCCTAATTAACACGTCCAATGAATTGTGAACACGTCTTTACTAGTATCACATGAGCGTATAACGACGACTGTGCTTGAGAGAATACAAGGTCATAACAGTTCCATCCAATTTACTTACTTGGATATGAATATCAGCACCATGTTGTATCAGGAGGTCAACGCAATCTTTACCACCGTTCCATGCAGCAAAGTGGAGAGGCGTCCATCCATATTTGTCCTGATGACAGATAAGAAAGATGCGCTTGAATTGTATTTAATGTACTTTATCAAGACAAAGATAAACAGTTCTGTGAGATTTCTGTGAAAATAGGTAAATTTAATCAAATAGTGCTATACCAGTATTTCATAGTACCTGTTTTTGTCATTATGTATCACAAAAAGTAGATAATGTTTTTATTCTTTTGGAGGTTAGGGTCATAGGCGTAGGGAGGGGGCGTTTAGAGCGTTCAAACAATCCCTACTTTTTAGTGTGTTTAACACCCCCTTTTTTATGTAAATACCGTCCTTTTCACGGGAAACAACCGTTTTTGCTGAAGACACCCACATTTTGCCCATGGAATTGGTTCCCTTAGGTTATGATTACTATAGGACGTGAAAAAATTTGTTGCCGTCGGATTGGGTTAAATGGTTCTTAATAAATTATTCGTGCAAAGGCAATAACGTTATTTGAAGTATCTACTTGAAATAATATATAGTACAAACTTATTCAGTTCATACCTGAATATGAATGTTGGTACCATGTTGTATCAGGAGATCGATGCATTCTCTGTGACCGTTCGCAGCAGCTAGATGAAGAGGTGTCCAGCCATCTTTATTCTGACCGAGAATTAAACACAATTGTGAAAACTTCAGAAACTTTAAATTCTGAGACCTGCCCACCAGTAGTAACCATGCACATTTCAAATAACGAACACAACAAAAATTTGAGAAACCTAGCATTCAGAATGTAGAGGAGCACTCTGGAATAATGCTTAAAGGCACTGTATGACACTGTTTGACCCCCGGGTTTGACCGTTTAACCCAGAAACCTTTTCTAGTAGCCTCATAAGACATACTAACTTGACCCAAATTCCTCAACATCCGATCAGTCCTTCTTAAGTTTTCGCGATAACGAGCCTAAATCAGACATGTTTTAGGGTCTGTGACCATTGAGCTTTGCCCTTTCAACACAAAAATCGAATCAGTTCATTTACAGTGCCTTATAATACACACTTCGCCCAAGTTACATCAAAAGACATGGTTTTATTTTTGAGCATGTGACCTTTGACTTTTGACCTTTCAACTCCGAAATCTGATCATTTCATTCTTGTTTCATATTACATTCTTGGCTCTAGTTACATCAAAATTTGATAAGATGTTCTTACGTTATCGCGGTAAGGAGAAACGGTAACGGACGCTGACGGACGCACGGACGGATGGACGGACGGACAGATGGACGGACGGACGGACGGACAACCCGAGAACATGATGCCCCCTGCACCTTCAGTGTGGAGACATCAAAAATGTATTTACATTGACGAAATGCTTGTTACACCTACCTTGTTTTTAACAGAGGCATAATTTATGACTGCTCTGCTAGAATTATCTTGAATACATGATAATCAAATTATAATACAGGCCTTCAATTTTTTTCATTATATTTACCTGTGTCTCAACGACAGCTCCTTTTGCTATAAGAATTTCCAGGATCTGAACATGACCTTTACGGGCAGCATAATGGAGATACGTATGTTTTTCTTTGTCTGTAGTATTCACTTCCGCCTTTTGATCCAGCAGATATTTCAACACCTCTACTTGATTGCTGGTCAAAGAAAAATAAATAAACTTCTTGTTTATAACTCAAAAATACAGTATTAATTAATTATGCTCTATTCACGTAAAAGAGTGCACATTCCACTCCCTCCAGATTTATTTATTTTTATACTAAGTGAAGAGTGCAAATTCACACTCAAAGTATTGGAAGTAAGTCTAAAAAATAGTGAAAAGCCATTATATCACTCCAAATTGGAGTACATTTAAGTAAATATCACTCCAATTTGGAATGGCCTAATTTAGATTACACTATTGCGAGTTATTTCCACTACTTTGAAAGTGGAATTCCACTCTTCCTGGGAGTCAGAAATATTTACTCCTCAATCGAATGAAGAATCCACTCTTTTGAATTTAGAAAGTAATTTTTCTTCAACAAAAAATATAACTACTGGCTTTTAAGTACTAAATGAATGCAACTTTGGTGTAGCTGAGATTCTTAAAGATAAATGACATGATTGGGGGTATTCCGTCAACTTGGGGCTGAAACTACTCTACAATCAGTAATATCTATTGCGAGGATTCTCCTGTGAAAATCCCCCCCCCCCCCCCCCCCCCCCCCCCCCCCCCCCCCCCCCCCCCCCCCCCCCCCCCCCCCCTCCCCGCCCCCCCCCCCCCCCCCCCCCCCCCCCCCCCCCCCCCGACCCCCCCCCCCCCCCCCCCCCTCCCCCCCCCCGCCCCCCCCCCCCCCCCCCCTCGCCGCCCCCCCCCCCTCCCCCCCCCCCCCCCCCCCTCCCCCCCCCCCCCCCCCCCCCCCCCCCCCCTCCTCCCCCCCCCCCCCCCCGCCCCCCCCCCCCCCCCCCCCCCCCCCCCCCCCCCCCCCCCCCCCCCCCCCCCCCCCCCCCCCCCCTCCCCCCCCCCCCCCCCCCCCCCCCCCCCCGCCCCCTCCCCCCCCCCCCCCCGCCCCCCCCCCCGCCCTCCCCCCCCCCCCCCCCCCCCCCCCCCCTCCCCCCCGCCCCCCCGCCCCCCTCTTCTCCTCGCCTCCCCTCCGCCGCCGCCTTCCCCGCCGCCCGCGCCGCGCCTGCGCGCCCGTCCCGCCGCCCCTTGCCGCCCGCCCCCTCCCGCGCCACCCCCTCTTTGCAGTCAAAACGTTGACTCATTCTAAAATAAACAATGTCAATATCACGGTCGGTAGCCACGGAAAACCGTGCTGTGTGGCTGCTCTTATGGGGCTTTATTTTAATCAGTCCCCGGATAAAATTTAAGATACTCCTAGTAGTTATGCTTGATTCTCCTTAAGTATACCGAATTAAGACAAATCTCCCGGTGGGAGATCACCTCCTGCTAGTGCATAGTTGGTAATTTATTTGCAACTCATTTGGTTCTTGAGGCATTTTCAAGTGTTCCCAATGCATGTCACTAAGTTAATGGCGAGGGACCTTCTCTTGTGTCGTTATTGGGCCGTCGACTTTACTGCCAGCCAACATTATCAGGTCCGCGAGGGGCAAAATGAGCTGGGTTTTGAGGGTGTTGGTATAGGTGAGGTTGCCGAGCAAGCAGAGAATAGCGCATAGAGGATAATGTGTAGGGTGAGCGGGTGAAGTGTGAGTGTTGGCGTGTACGGTTGGGTCCGTGGCAATGAGAATGATATTCGCCGGAGGGTCAAATTGGGCGGTCGAGGAGGTGCATAATAAAATGCAGAACACATTGGTGAGTGTACTGTGAGTACATGGTAAAGGTGGGGGGGGGGGGTCTTTGTTGCGGTCGCGAGCTATATGAAGATCTTAATTAAGTGTACGTTAGTGGAACTCTGGGTACGTTGTTGGGTCAGTATTCTTAGGACTGAATTGTGGTTAATGATGTATGATGGATCCGAATATTGGGGTCTAAGAATTTGATCCACTGTTGGTCAGGGTATTGGACTCTCTGGTAACTATCGAGGTTGGGCGAGGCAACACCTGTGGGTTTACCGATCACGGTCGCGCCCCTTCCTTGCCCCCCGCGCCGATGATTGTGGTCTCGGGTCAATAGTGCCTCGCGGTTGACAATTGGTTTGGCCGTCCGTGAGTTATTCTATCGACTGGTTAACCGTCTGATCGCTCAATTCGACTCTTCACTCCTATGACTGGGCTTAATTTCAAACTACTAACCTAACCCTGAATTCTGAACCTGGGAAAAACGCAATGGGAGCCATGAACCTAGACGTCTTTAAGTCTTCTGAAATTTGTCACCGGAACGGAGCAATTTGGTCCTGGAGCAAATGTCTAGTTCACTCTTTCAAAATGACAAGATGCGATAAGCGAGGGTCGGGTTGGTGTCGGCAGAGTGGATTTAATGAAATTTTACGCCGTAGTGTGTGTGAGTGTGCGTTGGTGTGTGTGTGTGTGTGTGTGTTGTGTGTGGGTTGTGTTTGTGGGTGTTGTGTGTGTGTGCTGTTGTGTGGGTGGTGGTGGTGTGTGTGTGTGTGTGTGTGTGTGGTGTGCTGCTGTGTGGGTGTGCGTGTGCGTGTGTGTGTGGTGTGTGTGGTGGATCTGTGTTGTGTGTCGTGTCGTGGTGTGTCGTGTGTATAGTGTGTGTGTGGTGTGTGTGTGTGGTGTGGTGATGTGTGTGTGTGTGTGTGTGTGTGTGTGTGTGCTGTGTGTGGTGTGTGTGTGTGTGTGTCGTGTGTGTGTGTGTGTTGTGTGTGATGGCTGTGATGTGTGGTGTGTGGTGATGGTGTGTGTGTGTGGGTGGGTGGTGTGGTGTGTGTTGGTGGTGTGTGTGTGGTGTGTATGTGTGTGTGTGTATGTGTGTGTGTGTGTGTGTGTGTGTGTGTGTGTGTGTGTGGTGGTTTTTGGTGTGTGGGTGTTTGTGTGTGTGCTGTGTTGTGTGTGTGTGTGTGTGTGTGTGTGTGTGGTGTGTGTGTGTGTGTGTGTGTTGTGGTTTTGTGACGATTTCTGGCCCTTCACCTTATGATTTACTCCGCGACTGCTCCAACAGACCCCTTCTCGAGTCACCTACCCCAACTTTGTGCAAAGTGAAGTTTTGGGACCTAACAATGAAGGTTCGGTAATGTTTAGCATTTGTGATCAGCCTTACAGACGCTTGAACGTAGACTATTAAGTTTCATGTTTCTGCTGTTCCCGAAAGCAGTCCCTGAGAGTAAAAAGCGCGATAAACTGTTTACGTGTATTAAACATTGAGGTAGAGGAATATCTTTAAGAAGAAAAGACTTATTTATTAGAACTGATAGGTAGCAGAAAAATGGATTTCAAACTGAAATACCCGGATAACTACATCGAATAAAAACGTCGAATAGAAGAAGTAGTAGGTACGCGTTGCCGGACATGCACCATCGATCCGAGTAGGCACTTTAGGGAAAATGTCAAGCTTTACGTTCGTTTAGATTAAGAGCTCAATTTACCGGTAATTATGACCAAATCATTGGAAGGTCAACTATTACTTTATAACGGCAATCGTAACGCGGCGTTGTGTCCAATGTCATCTTTTCTTTCTGTACGATGCCGCTTGGAATCTATGCAAAAAATTTCACCAAAACCAGAATAGTATGAATTTGCAGGCAATATGGAGTAGCAGTTATCCCTCCATCTGTCGCCTTGTTTGATCTGAAATGATAAAAATCAACATGTCAGAATCATAATGTAAAATATGATACGTGTACATCAAAGTCAGTCGGCTAATCTATACTACAACTCCCTACTAGCTACTCTACCAACTACTACTACTACTACTACTACTACTACTACAACTAAATAATAAGTAATAATAATTATATTATAATAATATAATAAATATAATAATCAAAATACATAACAACAAGAAGAAGGAACGAAGAAAGAAGAAGAAAAAGAAGAAGAAGAAGAAGACAGAAGAGAAGAAGAATGAAAGAAAGAAGAAAGAAGAAAGAAGAAGAGAGAAAGAAGAAGAAGAAGAAGAAGAAGAAGAAGAAGAAGAAGAAGAAGAAGAAGAAAGAAGAAAGAAGAAGAAGAAGAAAACTGAAAGGATAAAGAAGCAAGAACATATTAGACAGAAAGGAAGCATGGCGAAATCCATGAGGGAATCCAATCATCAAGGGGGGTGAAGTGAATAGATCATCCCTACCTAGCCTCCCCTACATGAATATGACGTACGTCATTTCCGCCAGTGAGGAGAAAAGAAGAAGAAGAAGAAGAAGAAGAAGAAGAAGAAGAAAGAACGAAAGAAAGAAAAGAACAAAAAGAGAAGAAAAAGAAAAGAAGAAGAGAAAATGAATGATGATGATGATGATGACGATGATGATGATGATGATGATGATGATGATGATGATGATGATGATGATGATGATGATGATGATGCATGGTTAATAAAAGTGTCCTCTTACCAAGTCAGGATGGTGGGAGATAAGTTTCTCCACTATCTCCCGATCTCCATCACGTACGGCTTGAAAGAATCTGGTGCACTCGGATTCATCTGCCTCCATTCTACCTTGTTAGTATCTTGAAGAAGATTAAAACGAGATAATAATACTAGATGTGCGGCCCTTGTGACTCCCCTTTCGCGCCTTGCCAGACGTTCCAAAGCTTATCTTTTTCATTGACCAACCCGTTCCAATGGTAAGCAGTTGAAATCTCTCGTTCTCTGGTTTTATCGCTTGTTCTGAAAGCCCCAAAAATCATTTGGATCCCGTTCCCAATGAAACTTTTTTTTCAAATGTTCTACCAATACAATGTTTTTGTACAACAGAGATGTCCATTCCTGTCCCACACGACACTCATCCGACTTCCATTTAACGAACTCCAAACTAAGCCGAACCCATATATCAATAAACCATGGTTCAGATGTTTGGCGTTATTTACCAAACAAATATCGAAGAACCTGCACCTCTGTAATCAGTTGTGTATGAATCTAGTGTTCCCTCTACTTACAGCAAACTCATGTCCTCAAGTTTCGAACGACTATTTATGAACACATTTATTTTTAAAGTTCGTCGCCTCCTTCTTTATTTTCTCATAATTATTATTGTAATTATGTTATTATTATTATTACCATCATCCTCATTATTATTATCATTATTATCATTATCATTATTATTATTATTATCATTATCATTAATTATCATTATCATTAATATCATTATCATTATCATCATCATTATTATTACTACTACTACTAATACTACTTCTACTACTATACCACCTGCCTACCGATGTTTTGATACAGATGACACAAACTCAATTATTTTGTGAAAAATTAAAATCAGTGAGCCTCTTTCACTGAGTAATTACTGGCAGTAAAATTGTACATTGACACTTTGACAGCCATCTGGCAAATACGTCCATTGATCAATGACAGATTGGTTAGACGTGGTGTATTTTTCCAATATAATAGGCCTAAGTGTAACGCTCATAAAGTGAGATCAAACGAAAATATGACGGACTTTGTACTCTATCTGAAGGGCTGTAGTTCTCTTTTTCGGTTGATAACCAAATAGACGTACATGAGGCCTACATGGAAAACGAAAATGTCACCTCAATCCACAAGATTCGCCATACACGTCCACAGACAATGTATATTACTGTGAGTTTGATCCATAGCGCATGAGTGATGAAATGTGTTGTTATGAGCACGTGTATATTGCACAATGGTTACTCAGCTGTATACAGACGCGACTTATCACAGGATCTCTCATAGGCCTACAGATGTATGTTGGGAACAAAGTTCATGGATAATTGGAATAATTATAATAACGGACTGAGACCCATTCGATCGCACTAACACAGGGACTGTGGTATAGAGTGGGCGTTTGTATGTAATTTGTGACTAATTTTATACCCGTGTTATGTTGTTCAAAGGCCCTGGTTTTCACATTCATTACCACATTTAAAATATCGCATGCAAAATCAGTGGTCGTTTAACATGCAGTATTGCACCGGGTTGGGGGGGGGGGGAGGGGGGGAGGGGAACAGAGGTTAAACCGTGCGCGTGTATGGACTTTCAAAATGGACCCTAAAAAGTCTGTCGATCTCAAAATACCCTAAAGAAGTATTCAAGTCTGAAAAAGTACCCTTTTAAAGTAACACTTCTCTGAACAGTATACCTTTCCCCCCTGGTTTTGGCAAGTTTAATTGATACCCTTTAACTACGCGCGTACATCACCCGACCGTGAATATTGAAAAACAACCCTTTTCACGCGTTTTTTTCACACGCACATGTTGTAACCCCCCCCCCCCCGATATTATAATTACAGCGGTACATGGTCAGCTAATTTCCGTATCCTCATATGATTGGCTTTTCTGCTTCCACGCTTTGTAAAAAGCACAGACTTAATAAACTAAATATAATTATTAGCCATTTTTAGCCTATTTCACTCGCTGGTGAACCTCTTTCTCGACATTCCAAGTTCAGCCGTCAAATAACGAGAATCTACTGCAAACATTAACAGATATAAATAGCCTATAGAAAAATACAATGTGTCGCCGCTGAAAGACTTTATTCAAGCATGTCCATGGTAACATGTGAATAAATTTGACACGTAATATTATTAATGCGCAGGTCGGAATTTGAATATATCGCTTAAAGGGTCACAAGGCGGCGGCGCCTTCTTCAGAACAATAATCCCCTACCCCTCCCCCTTCCCCGTCTCTCTGCATAAACATGAAAATATGAAATTCATAAATCTTGCACTTACCTGAGTTTGAACCGTGTGTAGACCTATAATGACACGGAGATACAGGGGTTATGAAGCCAGTGAAACTTGTTTGCACCTGCCACGTACTAAAACCGCTATTCTGCTCATATGCAGCTGTGTCCAAGTCTGAAACTGAAATGTTGCTTATATGGCGTCAAAGATGATGCTTTCGTCCATCATGGGCACATTTAAGGATATATTCTGTTTGCAGCATCGTTGCGCAATCGCCATGTGCACGCCATGATGGGATTCTGAAGTTTGGTTTTCTGATGAAACTTTCAGGAGAAAATGAGCAACTATTGCACAATGTGAACATACAATTTCTCTTCCTGTATAAAACGAATATTTGAATTCATATATGCCTGTCGATAACACACGAAAATAAAATCAATGAAAATGTGCAATATTATTATACTCCAGTCATGCACCCGACAAGTAGGTCGGATCGCAACTGTCGTCTGTTCTTTGGATATTCGTGCCCGCGGAGCTTCCCTCATAAATATTGCATTTCATGTCATAAGCAGATAATTCAGTTTTGTTACCTAGTTTACTTTCGTGGCTAACTGCATGGTTGAGAGACTGACGTAGTCAAGCATCACGAGTGTATTTTATTGTAAGGACGCACTTGTGGGGACTGTAGGTTTCGTCCATTGCAATCATGCTGAAATGACATTTACTCTATTAGACGGAACCTTTGTGAAGTCTGTGTCTGCACCAGGGTGTTCCAGCCTTTGTGTGTGTCCGTGTGTCTGTATATCTGTTGTCTGTGATTTGTGTGTGTGCGTGTGCGTGTATGTGTGCGTGCGCGCGCGCGCGCGCGTGTGTGTGTGTGTGTGTGTGTCTGGTTGTCTGTTTGTCCATCTGTTTGTGCGTGCGTGAGTTGGCGCAAGAAATCTCTGAACATCACCACTATCCACCCCCACCCCAAGTCCTAGCTTGAAACGGATTAAAATCGCACAGTCTCACTTTTCAATGTAGTTTTACATTGTACACGCTAATTATACACACACACTGACTTGCATCGTTTCCTATTTGCTAACAGGTAACACTAGATCTATGCTCAGAAAGAGGACGTACCCCCGCCAAAGTTACCACTTCCCCCCCCCCCCAACCACCCAATAACTTTGAAAATGTCGGCTAAATTTAAGGGGTTTTTTTCCCCCCGACACTTGAATAACTGCAAGGACGACTTGTCCAACAGATGGGACGACTTGACCCTTAAATTAAGAACTATAGGGATGACTTGTCCCAATCGAAAGGGCGGCTCTTATATCACCAACTATGTGAACGATCTATCGTTTGCTTGCATTGACCTTGATGCCTGACCTATGACCTTGAAAATTAAACTTGATCTGGCATTTGCCTTTGTGAAACGTGTAAAAATGTCATGGGGCTTGACGTAAAACTGTGCCTGTGAACTGTTAACAAACATACAAATAGACAGACAAACTCACATGATCACAATGGCTCCCCCAACTTCATTGATGGAGATAAAAATGCAATGAAAAACATAATGAATTGAAGTGTAAATTTACATTTTATTGAAAATCTTTCATTTCTTATGAATGATGTGACATAAAGCTCGGAAAGCTAAATTAAACGGATTTATGCAATACCTGAATACAGCAACGGTAAGACTTCTTGTCAACAGTTTCTGATCGGTTTTGATTCATTTCTTAGTACATAGAAAGACTTTCAAACAAATACGACATAAAATTACATCACCTATATTTTTTTTTAAGAAATAGCAGGTTAACCCTATTTTAACTGGGCTATTTCAGACCAGCTTTTTACTGGGGGGGGGGGGTAATTTGACCCCCCCCCTCATATCTCGGCCCCGAAAATTTGCGTGCGCCATAGAGCTGGATGAAACTACACGACTGTATAGTAAAATTTTCAAAAAAAATATTTTTTCTATTTTTAAGTATTATGCAAATAAGTGTATGAAATTTTGTTTATCGGCTATAACTCACTAAAAACAGCTAGTAGAATGGTAATTTTTGGTGAAAATATTCATTTTGACATTTCTAACAATTATCTACAAAAACATTTGCCGAATTGGAATTAATTTCTTATGTATTTTATTGTTTTGTGAATTTTTTATGTATTTCTTTGTTTTTTCGCCCTTTTGTTTTCAATTGTTTTTACAATGAAATTTGTTGGGGACACTTTTGCAATTATAAACAGCATAAAATTAATTCATTTCAACCAGTAAAAGCAAAAATAATCACACATTTATGATTTATGGCTGAATACACAATTTCCATTGATTTTGTACACGAAATCACGTTTTTGAGCAATTTTGGGGTTGACATGCATGTATTAAAAGTCGCGCAGCGTCGTAACGGTATGTCAGATTTTCGCGAAAATGGTCTCAAAAGATGCGCAAGACTTGAAAGTAAAAAGTCGGCGAGCGACACGGTGAAAAAATTTTGCACGGCGGCATGGTCACGAAATTTGTCGAGGGGGGTCAAATTGACCCCCCCCCCCAGTTAATATAGGGTTAACATGTAAGTGTGAAACACACAACAGAAACGTCAGTGTTAAAATAAACGCAACTCGTGTTAATAGAGGACCACAGCCTCGGGTGTTAGAATTATAACCTTACATTAAAGAGTGTGAAAAATATCTTGTAAGTGGTAGAATAACATTAGATGTTAAAACAACACTAACAGTTCAATACCACTGCCGAATTCATGGTGTGTTGTATCAGCACCACATGTGTTAATTTTAACACTGACTTTTGCTGTGCATGAGCATTGCATGAAAAATTAAATGAAGTGTATGGTGAGACATAAAGATGATCTGTATGTTGATTTATAATATGACTACGTGCGATTGAGCAAATATATACCTGCCAACACAGAAATATTGTATATAGGGACAGCCTTGGCCAGGCTCAGCCCAGTGAGCTGAGGTGATTCACTGTTAAAATTCAGTATTGACCTATCAAATTACCAGCACTATAGAGTGTTTGAGTCCATATCTTACAAAACAGTTGCAAAAAACAAACTTAAATTATGAGTGTATCTTAGTGATTGTTATTAAGTTTGTTTGTTTTAGGAATGGAAGTTAGATATAAGGATGTCTGTATTTTGGGTGGTATTTACAGACAGAAATAGAGACAGTTGGCAGGAATACAATAAATGTTGCAATCATGATGGCGGGAAAGGCATCTAATGCAGAGGACAGTATCAATTTTCCCCCAAAAAGCAAAAAAACTTGGACTCCATCATTCAGGAAAGTGTAAAAGCCTGAACTTTCCCTCAAGAAATATAAAACCTTACAAGTATTCTGAAGGAGAACGTAAACTCACATTATAATTCATGGAATTGTAAGATTTGACAATTTGTCATCATTTTTACTTTTTTAAGCTTATTTAATATCAAAATATCTAACTTTTGCGTATGATTGCGTATAATTTATGCTACTGTGAAATGTTGTATTCCATCAATAAGTTAATGTCACTGCTTATTAATGACATAAATGCCTATTTACTACAAAAAATAGCCATCACAACACTACCAAATCAGAGATCCGAGATGTAAAATCTTCATATTTAGGTATGAAAAGTTAACTTGATTAGTACAAATGCTGTATATCACAAAGTATTGTTTAAAATCGTGGGAAAATCAGTACCATCAAACCCAGGCTTGCTGGTAACATACAATCTTAGAACGACTTGCAAATTCTGTGACAATGAAAAAATTTGTCTAGACTTTGCTATTTATGGGTACAAAAAAAATTGTGTCAAAACATTTTCTTTGAATGATATTTCACTGATACAACAAGAATCAAACAGGTTGTTTTATTTCCCAGTGAAAGTGTTAGTGCATCCATGTATAATGTAAATGAATCCATTAATAGCCTCACAATATCTTTTCTTGGGTGATGAGTAGTATATGAACTTATTATCAACAACTTTGCATCATATTGGAGCATACTGGCTATGTATTTACTAGGTTGTTATTATTATAATTATATTTTATTATACCGTACAAACTTTTTGGAAGTTATACTAGAAACTAGGGTTTTAATTATGCAAACCACATAATGCTACTGCAGTATTCTAAATAATATGAACACTCATCTCTACAAACAACTCCACAATGATCCCCACATGTGGCATGGCATAAGAAACTGTAGTTAAGTGAATGGATATCAAATTATTACAATTTATAGAAATACTGATCAGTGTGTACGTTTACCTCCAAAATTCTTTTTACAAGGTGATCGACATAAAAAATAAATAACAGAGAAATTTTTGATCCTCAAATGTACATTGACCTTATGAGCTTATTTACAAAGTACTTCCACATTTCATAAAGTTCTAAACGTTTACATTTAACTTAGTCCATGAATTGATATCAGCAGCTGAAATGCATAGAATACAGAAATTACATTTGAATCCGAAATGTACACAGCAAACAACATACAAGCTACTGCAATCTTAATGGTGCATTCTAATAGGCACGTGTATGATAGTGCAAAGTAACTGACTAGAAAAAAGGTAATCAACAACACAAAACACAAGCAATTTTCAAATGTAAATAAATGTAAGTACAAGTATAATTTTTTGAGAGTTGTATTAAACTGAAATAATTAGGAATCAACCCAAACATTGAAGTTAAAATTTTGCTTATGACATTTGACACTGTGTTGGACATGTTTTTAAACAAACACTAAGACCATCAAACATAATAACCAGAATTTCTATGAAATAAACTAACAAAATAAAGTAGTGCCTTGCAGTTCTTTTTAATCAAAATCTTCAAAATTACTTAAATATTTGGCAAGATTCTGCATTTAGTTCATTGTTGTATTCATCTTCTTCAAACCACTGAGTACACAATGCTCACAAAACACATTGGTAAATTTCAAATCATTACAGTGGGTAAATCATCTTCGTAAATCATCTTGTTAATCTTTAAAATATCTTTTAAATAAACATAATTTATTCAAGGTTTACTCACATTACCAATGAAACTTTACTTAATTCATGAGTTGCTACAACTGCAGCAGCTTTCATTAAATATAAAAAAAAACAAGTGTGGTTACTGACTTTTTAAAATGGACGGATAAGCTTTATCTATGCAAATATCATATATATAACAAACAAATCATATGGCGGAAAAGTTCATTTGATAAGAATTCATTAAATTATAAGTAATCTTACCAATAATTTGCCCCATTATTACAAATTACAAACTCACCTTGCACTTACAGTTGAAAAAATAAAAATAAAAATGCCCATAACATGAAGCATAGTAAATCTTAAGTTGGCACAAATTTTAATAACCTTAGACCCCCTATAAAATTTTGTTCACAACGGCACTCCTACGTAAGGTAATTACTAGTTATTGCAAGGTATAATATATATTTTGTAACTTCAATTTGGTGATTTCTAAATCGGTATGTTTCATAAACTGATTTCACTGACCACATTTACAAAGGAGCAATTATTGTGTCTAAATTGAAGGCCTTGTTATGAAAAAATAATCTGTTTTCTGTTACACAACTAGAGTTTTGAATTCATTAAAAAAATGAAGTTTTTCAAAGTGTTTGATTTTCAGGGCATTAAAAAGATAATGGTTTTACTAAAAACACATTAGGAGAAAACTTACATGTCATTCTTCAACTTTTACCAAACCTATACACTGATTTTACATTGTCCATTCGGTAACTACTGGATGTGCCATCTGACATTTTCTACGAGATTTAAATGTAGCAGACTGCCCTTCTAAATACAGAAAATAACATTGACAGTGCTTTATTATTGTGTAACATGTAAACAGTGATTGGTAACAGTGACAAATTTGAATTTCATTCTAATCACTGGACAAAAAAGAGAGTAACAGGATAATTTCAAAGTGTTTTAATGATATGCCATACAGCTCACTTTGAGGAGGCAATTCAGAATAGCCACATGCAATATTAGTGAAACTACCTGACAAAACCTAGACAGCTTTTGGTCTACTTACATGACATAACATATACAGGCGACTCCCATTATAAGGAAATCCTCGGGACCGGCAGTTTAGTTTTGTTGTATCGAAATTTCGTTATAACCAAACAGTGAAAGTATATAAAGGTATTAGATAGTAATTTGGGGTCCTGAATATCTGCTATGTTGTAACAGGAATTTTGTTATAACCATGTTCTGTATAATGGGAGTGCACTGTATGACCAGATCCAGCAACACCTGGCACATGGTAGCAAAAATCAAAATTGAGATTTTTATCCCACTGAAAGGATCTGTTCGTAAGCTTTAATTTAAGATGATATATGGCTGAGTTATGATAATTTCACATTTAATTTCACATTTTCTTGATATGTCAGAAGAAAACCACAAAAAGGGGATTTTAAAGTTGACTCATGCATTACAGACCATATTAACTTGTTTTATATAATGATTATTTTCACCTCACATTTTGGTTAATTTTTTTTTTTTTTTTGGATGAGGAATAATTCTTCTTTTCAGAAATGTGGAAATGTCACTTTGGCCCCAGAGACCAATTTTCAAATTTTGGGACTGTTTTCTCCACAATGTAAATTGCTGACAAGCGCCAGGTTATGCTACATCTACATCTCATACATTATCTTGTCCGAAATATGCAAGTATTACACCAATACTTGTACTGTTCATAAAATTACCTGGATAATACATGCAGCTTAACACAAAACCAACAGGAAGTGTTTAAGTTGTTGCTTTCTTGATGAAGGTACGTTGTAAAGTGCAGTTTTGTCTTCAAAATTCTAACTAACAATATAGCAATGCATACACTGAGCATGGATAATGTACTGTCATGTTTAGCTTGGCTACATTAATGCTGAGTTATATGACCAATATCATTTGGCAATTTCACACTTGATTTTTCACAAATTGTTTTCTTGTTCCAAAAAGTGGAATGTGTCAATTGCAGAAAAAACTGTGATTATGTACTTCTCTTAGTGCAATGCATTATAGGAAAAAAACTCCTCAAAAATACGTGTGAAGTATGAAGTTACAACATGAAATACCCTCATACAATTAGATAGAATGCCTGTTGACTGATTTGAAAACCTCAAGTTACATCACTTTGCCTTACTCTAAATACAGTGACTGGCACCTAGCATCTTCATAACTAATAACGAGCCAATAAAAAAGTGCACATACAGTTATTCATCAATACAGACTTCAAAACTTGTACAAAATGGAAATGTTATTTCCGCTTTAATCCCCCAAAACAAACTACCACTTGAAATCATGAGCAGTCAACCTCGTCAGAAAAAGAAAACAATACAAGTCCACATAAGAAAAAATACTTTGCAAGGCTCCTCCCCCCCCCCCCAAAAAAAAAAACCTTCCTTTCAGAAATGGGGAAATTACACATATTCAGCTTGCTAACCATACCCCTCCAAAAAAAAAATAAGAATAATAATAAATCAATAAATAAATAAGTAAATAAATACATAAATGAAAGAATGAATAAACAAATAAATAAATTAATTAATTAAAAATTAATAAATATATAGAAAATTAAAATAATACATAAATTAATAAATAAATAAATGAATAATAAATGAACCATTTGAAATTCATATTTTTTGTCTTTGCCGATGAAATTAAATATGATACAATCATATTACTTTACAGCTCTGACATTCATGAAACTTGAGACTTGTGACCTGGACGTTTCTGTTTCCATGACAACCCTCAGAGGATGACGCATGTCTTGGATCCGCCTTGATCGCCAGGTTTCTTCGTCGATGACGTGGAGGTGGTTGATGCTGATGGAGATGCTGACGAGGTACCGGATGAATCTGATTTATTCTTCCTCTTCCAAAACTGCCATGCCTTGTGATGAAGAAAGAAACACATAAACAAAATCAAATTAAAGGCATGATTTAACAATAGCGAAAGTTTAACAAATTTTAGCGCCACAATTCTCCATGATCTTTGGTGTCTTTCATAAAGTCTAATAACAAAGCCCTGAAAATAATTGTAGTTCAAAATTATCATTTAAAGGAAGAGTATCCAGTTTCGCCACATCCATTTCCCTCAATATACTGCTGTGCTGTTATACTTTATAGTACACCCCATGAATGCACTGTAGGTCATGCATGATGTTTATGCAAACATATCTTGCCAGTGGCAACGTAACTTTCCAAAGTAAATTCCAAGTAAATTCAAGCACAATAACTGTATGTACGTAGCTCAGATATCACACTTTAACAAAAAAGCCCCACAATGTTAATTAATGTCTTTAAGACTATCTTTATATTTGCAAAGTTTGTTCTTGTTTTCATAGGAGGGGCTCATTATGTACTAGGATACTTCTCAAAAAAAAGGTACATATGTGTATGCTTCCAAGATTTCCATATGATCTTGTTTTACATACTTGTTGGTGCAATGTAGATGTACCATATCAAAACATTACAGATACTTCTAACGGATAAATGACTTATATGGTATATGCATACTAGTACAGTATCAATCAGAATATCAAATCATCAATCTCAAGAATGCTAAATGGATGTACTACACTGTACACAAATCTAGCTAGTAATCACCAAGGCAAGTCCACATACTCTTCTAAATCACGTCAAGAGTAGGATCAATGAACAGTTCTAATTCTAGTTCACAGACAGGTATCAAAAGAGAAAAACAGTTACTGCTTCTATGAAGTGATCATGCTCCAAACACCAAAAACTGGCTGTCTCACAATAATATCAGCGAGTCAGCAACTTCGTAGGTTTACCAGGGATTTCAAAATAACGGGGTGCAAAGCTCTTACACAAAGGCCCCAGGGAGCAAAGCCCAATAAGTCTATGGAAGTGAAACATTTACAAACTCTCTGCTTTTAATATTTTTAGGTGAAAATCTCGTCTCTGTCTTAACATACAGAGATAAACTTTGCTCAAAAAATAAGCACAGGCCGAGAAAAAGTGAGGAAAAAATCCTGCAAGAAAACAAGAGTGCCAGACTGTGCCAACCCCCCCCCCCCTCCCCCCATTAATATTATTTTCATTGATAACATGTTGCTACATCTGCTCCTCTACAAGAGATCTTAATATCTGATCATCATACATAGTACAACACTGGTCAGACATGTTATATTTTCATGTATGAACATTTAGTTTAATTTCTATTTTTGTGACATAAGTTAACATGTATGTGCACTTTCAAATTTTAAATTTATAAATTAATCTCACTTTCTTGACAACCATCAATTAGGAATCAATAATCTGAAGAAAGTTCATGTTTATGAGACAATAATTACATTTTTTTTCTGATCAAAATCTAGTGTACCTTACAAACACAATACATGTAGATGGTACTGATAAGAATTTATAAAGTGCAAATCATGTAAATGCTAGGATATACATTTTATGCTGATAAAGTACAGTTACTATATGTGTTTGTTGTTTCTGTATCAGATAGCGTAAATTGTATAGCTGTGAACCTGTCCCGCTCCTTTTAATGGAACATCTGGTGGTGCCTATGATATCTCCATTTCAGTAACCCTAGGCAACATGGCTGCAGAAGACAATTTGACTACAGTGGGGGGTTAGTCCTCAGGTAGTCCCATGCCTTTAACTTCCTACACCATCTAGAGATTTGAGCGCCAAGTTAGAGGCAGTAGGCACCATTTTTATAATGTCTTTGGTATGACCTGGTCGGGGCTTGGACCCACGACCTTCCGGACCAGATTGAAGCGAACGCTCTACCTCCGTGTCAACTCACCCGGTCAACATTGCAGGAAAAAAAACAACTCAACATTGCAGAAACAAAATTCTTAAACAAGCACATGCATGAAGCAGCCAAACAGCTTTAGTTTTGAAATAAAATACATGCATACAGGAAAATTATAATACCAAACTACAAAGAAGAAAGAAATCGAAAATAATGGGGGTACACCATGAAGAAAACCCAATTCTAATTCTACCAAAACTCATTGATTCTTACAGCAACATGCATAAGAAGGGGAACTTTGTCAATGTTTGACAAACTTACAAATAAATGGTGGAAATTTTTTGGTGTTTTTTCTCTCATGAAGCATTGTAATTCAGACTCACATTTGTGATAGCAGATATCCATGAGAAAAAAAAGTGGTGATAAGGAAGCAACAAAATATTTTTAAAAAAATTAAATTTGTGTCA
>JZLH01S0590132.1:25080-41024 GCA_001188425.1 Eucidaris tribuloides | reverse complement strand
TTTTCAAAAACGAAGTGTTCCTCATGTTTTCAACTACTCTCCCTCCGTACTAATAGTGAGCATTTTAGAAGTACCATCTGTTGACGAGAAAGGTTTGAAAGGGCAGCTTGATATGCAAAATGATGTTGTTCTGTGCAAGTAATCAACGCAGTAACTGTGTCTTCTCTGTTAACAAAGCCAAACTCAACCCATAATACTTCCCCTTCAGCGTTATGCATATTTCAGTGCTAAAGCAAGTATGGCACCAATTCTTCTAGATTGTGATAAATAAGTGTTTATTTAGCGCTTCGCAGACTTCCAATTGAAGTTAAAGTAAAACGCTTTGTTTAATAAACTAAAATGTTTCAGCAATCATGGGGTGTTGGTGGGCTGTAATAATAACCATGGACTGTAATTCCATGCCTTTTTATTCAAAGAAGAACGCAAGTAACATTTCTTTTAACTTGGGTTCACAAGTGAGGGAATAGTAACACATGCATTTCATGTTTGTCTTGCACAAAAGTCATCAATGTTTAATATTTATTTCTTCAGTTTAATAGCGTGGTAAAACAGTGTGCGTTTGTGACAGAAGCATTAACATATTTACTTTGATCATTTATCTTAACATTGGACGAACCATTAGACATATTTTGGGGGTTGTCTATAGATACTATCGTCAATATCTGGGTGTGCAGTGTACTGGGGTTTCTGTAAAACTTACAAGCCTGACATTCCTAACAGGTTATGTTAACATCCTGTGGAGACAATGTTGATTTCACTGAAACACAGCATTTCCATTGACCCCAATACGAGTTAACTTGTAGGCTAGTTTCCAACGGGTTAATGCTGTGGTTTGTCATTTGGGTGGTTTGTTGTATAACAATTCGTACATTTCAATATTATGTAATGCTCAACTGAACATCAGGCTTTGGCTAAATTTGGGCCTTTTTATACCATGATGAAATAAATGATGAATAATGAATGAATGAATAATAAATAAAATAAATGAATAAATAAATAAATGAATAAAAAATAAATGCATAAATAAATAAATAATAAATAAATAAATAAATAAATAAATAAATAAAATAAATAAATAAAATAAATAAATGAATAAATGAATATATAATGTAATAAAGTGAATAATTGATTTATTTATTATTATGAAATAAAGTGAATAAATGAATAAATAAATAAATAAATATATAATATATATATTATATATATATATATAAGTACAGTGCGTCTCAAAAAAAAATTTAGCACATTATAAAATGGCCCCAAAATAAACAATTGTTTCGCGAACTTTTAAAAAATTATATATATATGGAAAGCTTAACGTCGTTCTTCTTTCATATGACCCCAGAAAGTCGGAAATTGTGTCAGTGCTGACTTGAGCACTGGCACCTTTTTGTAAAGGACATGAAAAGTTAGGTGTTGCGCAGAAATTGGCTATCCATGTACGTGAAAGATAAAAGCTCGCTTGATTATGTATGCATGCTGGGGATTGGGAATATGTAAAGTTCAAAGATCTTAGTGACTGAAACCATGAAAGACTACGTAATCCCCGATGAAGGGTGGGGGTGCTGGTACGGGGTGGATGTGGTGTGAGACGGGTGGGGTGTGGGGTGCGTAGGATGGGAAGTAGGGGTTGTGCATGGGGGGAGGGTGGTGTGTTTAGAATTAGCCAGTAACCCACCATCCTAAAACATCTGCATCCACCCGCAAAAAAAAAAAAAAAAAAGAAAAAAAAAAAAAAAAAAAAACAAAAAAAAAAAACAGCCACCCCAATAACCAACCCCTAAACCCACATCCACCCCACAATCCACACTAAACCCCCACCTCACCCGGCACCTCCCTTTTTCACCGCCAATACGGTAGTCTTTTAAGTTTTCAGTGCAGTACGACCTTTTAATTTACATGTCCCAAATCCCCAGTTGCACACATAATCAAAGAGAGCTTGTATCTGTACATTACAGATGGATAGGCCTAAGTTCCCTGGACGCAACCTAATGTTTCAGTGTCGCTTTACAAAAGGTGGCAGTGCTCACTCAAGCATGAAACAATGTCAGAACTTTTGGGTGTCGTATGAAAGAAAGACGTTAAGCTTTCCATATGATTAAAAAAAAAATCAAAAAAAGTTCGAAATAATTTTTTATTTGTGGGCCATTTTCAAAAGTGTAAAGTGTTTTTTTTGAGACAGCACTGTAATAAACTAAGAGAAGTTCGACTGCGCGCAGGGCCGATGGTATGCCTCCGCCCAGTGCACCCACTAATGTAGGAGCTAACTACGAGTAATTATTAGTCAAGAGGTTAGCATTCCTGAACTGAAGTGTATAGGTTTTGGCAGCTGAAGTTCATTGACCTTTGACCTTGAACCCTGACCAATTGACGTCCTGTGACTCTAACCAAACATTTTTCTTGTGGTTTTGACCTAACGCAGCAAAAATTACATCACCATGAGCACGTTCCTAACTGAAGTTAACAAGCCGAAATGAAGTATTTGGGGACATGGTCATTGACCTTTGACCCTTGACCTTTGACGGGCCCTTGACGTTACCAAAATATTGTCTTTTGTTTGTGAACCGTAACCACCAAAGTACATAGCAACAGTGAACACTCCTGTACTGAACGTTATAGCCAGAAAATGGAATTGTTGGACAAAAGTGTTTGCATTGACCTTTTGACACCTTAACTTTGACTTTGACCCCTAATGACCTACCAAAATATGTGGTCTTTTGGTTTTGACTAACGGCTACCAATGTACATCGAAAGCATTGAGCCACTCCTAACTGAAGTTTACCAAGCCGAAAATGAGATTTTGGATACAAAGGTCATTGACCTTTGAGCCCGCTTGACACTTGACCTTTGACGCCCTGTGACTCTACCAAATATGTTGTCTTTTGTTTTTTAAGCCTAACCACCTAAATTATATCAACAGTAAGCACTCCTAACTGGAGTTTAGCAAAAAATGGCATTTTAGGACAAAGTTCAGTTGACCTTTGACCCTTTGACCCGTTGACCGGATGTTGTCGCCAAATCTAATCAATTCATCCTTGCCGTAAGTGGGTCTACCCTTGTCGGCAAGATCCATTAAAATCCTTCCGCGGTACCTCAGTAATCTTGATTCACAAGAAAGTGTGGACGCACGGACCCACGGACCCACGGACGAAACGGACGGACAACCCGAAAACATAATGCCTCGGCTCCCCTAGCGGGCGGAGGCATAACAAATAAAATAAAAACATGAGCCTAAAAACAACCAGTGACTAGTCCTACCGTTTGGGTTCTGGGTTCTGGTGGTACCTCCGTTGTTGGCATCGTGGTTGATTTCTTGATTTGTCATCTTCGTGTATCCTCGTCGTTGCATCGTCATCATCATCAAGTCCATCTTTTGCCTTTTTCTCTTTGTCTCATCTGGTCTTGGACGTCGTGGCTTTTGTATTCTTCATTAGACTTCCACTGTTAGAATACGAAGGGAAGTTAGTGTTCAATAACCTTTTTGTAATAGAAGCGCATTGAAACACAGACATAGTGTACGCATCTGATCCCAATTCATATTGTAGTATGCTTACCATAGTCGAGCCTTGACTCAACTGCCTGGCAGGCAAAATAATGTCAATTGGCATATTTTAGCAATCAGTATTGGATTTCAAAAGAGCACCTGAGCAGGGTAACAAAGCAAGTAACACAGAGTAGTAAAGTACTGACATAATTCTTATTCTTGTTCATCGAATTTTCAATGGGCATTTTATTTCAACATTCGCTGAATTAATATAAACTCTTGTGATAGCATTATTTGCACCATTAACAGCAGCTACATCAAGACGTACTTATGCAAAATTTTTAAAAGGTTTGCAACTCAGAGGTGCTTTCACGTCTCGAGTTGCAAACTGTTCAAGTTTTAAAGACATGAGGTCTCGGGAGCCAATTTTGGCGCTAAACATCGAAAGTGCATACCATTTCTGTTACACAACCATTTTATCAATCAGTATTCATTTACCTTCCCTGAGCCCGCCCCTTTCTGCATAGTGAAATATATGAGCTTATCAGACAAATTGTCCGCCTAACACCCTGCACGACCTGATGTTTAACGAATTCAGTTCTTTTAAAGAGACAGTGGCAGTGATTTTGGTGCAACGCTGCAATTGCCTTTTCATCCACCTTTTTTTACACCATTGAACACTAATGGCGAGATAGCCTCCAGCTGGGCTTTAAATGAAATGCAATTATACGCAAAGTCAATTGTCTTCATGTTGTTAAGATGATCACTTTTACATCAATGAAAAACTGTAATTTTGTCAATGTGTTGTATAACAATAATTACAAATAGTACTACAAGTCAAGACCGTGTAAAGAAAGACACTCAGGGAAACAACAAAAGTGGTCTTTATGACGCAGGTGGTCTGTTAGTAGACAGGTTTGGCGCCCATACATAGTGCGAACAGATATGATAAAGTGTACAAAAGTCTAGCAGACCAAAGTATATAGTGTATGTAGGAGATATTCACGTAAAACGCTATCCATGTTGCTTTAAATTAAAGGCCCCAAGTTTAGTTTTGGCGGATTTTTTGTTATGTTGAAAGCTTTTATGCCCCAAAGTCATAGCCGCTGCAATAATAGATTCTGAATGTCTTTAGTTTTTTTTACGCCCCGCCCCGCCCCGACATTTTATAAATTCATATAAAAAAAACTAAAGACATGTCAGAGTCTATTATTGTTTCAGGGTATGACTTTGGGGCATAAAGCTTTCAATAACAAAAAATCCCAAACTAAACTTGGGCTGTTAACACTTGTAAAAACATGTGGTTTTGTTTGAAAAAAAAATCTGTAAATATGGTTGTAATTTAAAAAAAGTCACTAGACAATCTAATAAGTTTCAATTTAATAGTTAATATCAATATTTTTAATATATTTTTTTCACATCAAACTCATACGCAGCCGACTACAGTGTACATGTATTACAAGACTCAATACTCCTCGCTTTTCTAGCCTTCTGTCTTCATCAGTCTCCCTCCTCTTCCTCGCTCATGTTGACAAATTAAACTGTCTCTGTCTGAATTTATGAGCCACTGGAGATTTTGTGTTTATGGACGTGGTTACTGTGTGGGTTTGTGTGTGTGGTGTGTGTATGGATATGCATATGCATGGGTCTGTCAGGGAAATAGCAGGACAGCCTGTTGATTACTCTACCAAGTGTAGCTTGCTGGAAACGATGTGGTTGCGGTTTAAAAAAAAAAAGGAAATCTTTTCCAATTACCATAAAAATAAAATGAAGGTGGTCAAGTACTGTTTAAATTCATTTCAAATGAAAAAGTGTATTTTTTCAACATCCACTGATGTGTATGTTGAAAGAAATAATCATGTACGAGCCTGTTCATTTGATGTGGCAGCTGCGCAGTTTTCAGTAACACAGATGTGATACGTGTGGGGATTAGCGATGGCCTGTGGAGATCAAGTTTAGCTCTCGGACTTAACAAAAGATCGCATTGTTTGCTGACAAACATACCTGGGACTATCATTAAATGTTTGAAAAACGACCATGTCGGCAAGTTAACTGTCCTGTTTGATGGTTGTTATTTCAAGGATTTTGAAGACACATTTCCATGCCAGCGTGGGATTAGCTAGCACGGCGCGACATGTTCACGGGGTACCGGAGTTGTGGAGGGTCGTTATTTCCAGGTTATGTGCTTGCTCGGGGGCAAATATGGGCGGTCGCTGTGCGTTAAGCAGTTGGTCGTTATAATACAGATGTGTTTATTACATGATTTCGCTGTGGGGGGAACACTTGCGGTGTCGTTATGAAGCAGGGGTGTTTATATACAGGTGGTCGTTAAGGCAGATTGGAGCTAGATAATTGAGAAGTCACACTAGAAAAACGCAGAAGAGTAGGCAAGAACATGCCAAAATCAAGTGTAATATGTTACCTTGTTTAGTAGCTGTGTCACTTTCTCGACTTGTCTTATTAGGCTGTATCCATGTCGTCCTCTCGTTCCTCCTCAGTCCTCATCATGCATCCTCATCATCATCATTCATTCACTATCATCTGTCCTGTTTAACTAGGTGCTGATTTCAACCGATTTTGCTTGTACGTGTTTTCACTTGGCGAATGGAACCTGGTTTTTGTGCTCCTTTGGCTTGATGTGCTCTGTTATCTCATGCATACTTAATCCAATCATCATCGTCATCATCATCTCTCTGTCTGACTCATCTTTCTTATTCTTACTAGTCCGTTGAAGGTGGAGTTTTACTTGATTTCACTCACTAGTTGTTAGGCTTTGCAAGCTATGGATAATGTTAGCAGCTCGTCGTGTGGATTAAGACAAATAATCAATGTGACAAGACAAAACCTCAAGTAAATTCGAAAATACATCTCTTGTGGTAGTTTGCAACCTCAATGCTTTGAAGCGCATGCACAGTGTATATTAACCATTTTAAACAAGTGAAACATACATCAATCCAGCAAGTTGGAGTGAGTACTTGTGCAAAAATTTGTTTGCAAACTTGTAATAGTCATATACACATATATTCTGGCTTATATCTTGCAGGTAATGTGAGAACCCACTACTTATTGAAATCAGAAAACTTTCACGCAATCAGCACATTTGTGGTATACGTGTACATACAAGTATTTGAGCCTTATGCTGCACATCACATTTCAGAAAAGTCCCTAGAGATTACATAAATGCTACACATGTAAAAATAGTAGCCGGTACTTACTAGCGTCTAGTCACTGTATACAGCCACATTTGTGTGTTTTATCATATGTTATATTTGTTGTCGTGACTTTTCATGATTTTCAGAAAAAAATGAATGATGTTCACCCAACATATACAATTGAAATACAATAAACAACTAATATTTAGCTCCCTGGTTCAATATTTTGTCAATGAATTGATCCATCATGTACTATATATCTTTATTGACATAATATCACTACATTGAAATATAATTAGAATGTATTTTTGGAAATTTTACATTATTCATTCTATCCGGTTGCTACATGCCATATCCTCTTATTTCAAACATGTTCTCGTGTTCTGTTTTTCTCAGAAACTGTCTGCTCTTTTTAAACTAGTGAATGATCAGCTTTTTGGATGACAAGCCAACATTCCTACCGTTACTTTGCAGTTCTATTAGGTTATACCTTTCTTTTGGTTTGTCCTTTGGCTTCCTCAGAAATCAGAACTATCATCTGTCCATCACATCTCGTGCTTCATCCCGGTCTTCAGTCGGTCCCTCGTTCATATCATCCATCTTTCTCTTCCTCCTCGTCAGGTTTTTTTCCTCCTATCAAGTGGAGTAACATCTAACCACCTTTGGCTTTCCATCACGTCTGACTTCTGTCAAAATGATTGTACGAGTGATTCATTTTTTATTAGTATTAAAATGAACTGTGCTTGAATTGGATACAAACCATTTTTACTCGAGATAGTCGATCCACATGAATAAGCATAATCAAAAAAAATACACTGTTCAAATTTCAGGTTGTCATGGCATCCCAATTTTTTTTTAAGTATACCTAATGAATAAATTGTGAGTAGTTGCCAATTGTCGTTTAAGTCATGTATAATGGTAATCTGTATTCCAAAGCAGCAGCTGTACATGCTTTCAATCAGCTGAGCTCTGTAAATTTCAACATATCAAAGGGGCACTCAGTATTGGCCTTTACATCAACTGGTGTGGGCTTCTGACCTTGGTAAGGCTTTGGATCAGCAAGTATTCAATTTTCAGAAGTGGCAGTGAGTTCTGTCGCCATAAAGCTTAGGAGGTATGAATTTTGTTGCCTGAACATGGGGAAGGCTTTAAAACAATAATAAATGACTAATTCACTTCATATGCAATAAAAAGTTGAGGGTTGGCAGTTTGAATACCCGACTGAGTCAACTCAGTTGCTGCAGTGTGAATGGCATAGTCCCACATATTGATTTCTGTGTTAGCACTTTGTCAGCAGTGGGGATTTGCGTAGCAGATTTGTCAAAAACGAAGTATTCTGTTGCTTTTAACTACTCTCTCCATACTATAGTGACATTTTTAGAATACCATCTGTTCACAGAAGGTTTGAAAGCAGCTGGTATCAAAATGATGTTGTTCTGCAAGTAATCAACCAGTACTGTGTCTTCTCTTTAACAAAACCAAACTCACATAAATACTTCCCCTTCCACATTATCATATTTCAGTGCTAAAGCAGTATGCACCATTCTTCTAGATTGTGATAAATGAATGTTTATTTACCTTTCCAAACTTCCAATTGAAGTTAGAGTAAAACCTTTGTTTTATAAACTAAAATTTCAGCAATCATGAGGTGATGGTGCTATAACATAACCATGGACTGTATTCCATTGCTTTATTCAAGAAGAAGGCATAACATTTCTTTTTCTTGGTTCATCAATGAGGGAATATAAACAAGTGAATTTATGTTTTCTTGCGCAAAAGTCATCATGGAATATTTATTTTCTTCATTTATACTGGTAAAACAGTGTACTTTGTGGGACAGAAGCATTACGTATTAAATTTCGTCGGTATAGAACCAGAAGGGCGTTAACGCAATACACATTGACAACCAGAAGGGCGTTAATACTATTGACTTTGTACAGTGATAACGCTCTTCTGGTTCTCAAAAGGATCTGCGTTAACGCCCTTCTGGTTCTAAACTGACGATTTGATCATTTATCTTACGTTGGACTAAAAAATTAGACATATTTTGGGGGTTCTATAGATGCTCGTCGTATCTGGGTGTGCAATGGACTGGGTTTCTGTAAAACTTACAAGCCTGACATTCCTAACGGATTATGTTAACCCCTTGGAGACAATTTGATTTCACTGTAATGCGCATTTTCCATTGACCCCAAAACGAGTTAACTTGTTCTTAGTCTCCAACGGGTTAATGCTGTGGTTTGTCATTTGGTATATATTTTTGTATACAATCATACATTTCAATATTATGTAATGTTCACGGCCCCACTGAAAATCAGCTTTTGCTAAATTTGGGCCTTTTTTGACCATGATGAAATTAATGATTGAATCAATCAATCAATCAATAAATAAATAAATAAATAAATAAATAAATAAATAAATAAATAAATAAATAAATAAATAAACAAATAGATAAAAACAAACATGACTTAAAACAGCCAGCGACTAGACCTACCTTTGGTTCTGGTTCTGGTGGTACCGCCGGCTTGGCATCTGTTGATTTCTTGGATTTGTCATCTTCTGTATCCTCCTCGGTTGCATCGTCATCCTCATCATCATCTTTGCCCTTTTTCTTTGTTTCATCTGTTTTGGACGTCATGGCTTTTGTATTTTTCTTAGACTCCACTGTTAGAATATGAAGGGAAGTTATTTCAATAACCTTTTTCTGTACATGTTCCTTCTCTTTACAAGAGAAGCAAATTGAAGCACAGACATATGTACCATCTGATCCAATTTCAATTGTAGTATGATTACCATGTCGACCTGGACTCACTGCCGGGCACAAAATAAATTCCTATTGCATATTTTAGCAATCAATATTGGATTTCAAAAGAGCATTAGAGAGAGACTAATTCATTAAAAAATGAAGTATTTTCATAAGTGTTTGATTTTCAGGGCAATTAAAAAGATAATGTTATTACTAAATAACATCAGTAGAGAAAACTTACATGTCATTTCAACTTTTACCAAACCTATACACTGATTTTACATTGTCCATTCGGTAACTACTGGATGTGCCATCGTGACATTTTCTACGAGATTTAAATGTGCAGACTGCCGCTTCTAATACAGAAATTAACATTGACAGTGCTTTATTATTTGTGTAACATGTAAACACGTAGATGGTAACAGTGACAAATTTTGAATTTCATTCTAATCACTTGGACAAAGAGAGTAACGGATAATTCAATAGTGTTTAATGATATGCAATATCAGCTCACTTGAGAGGCAGCCATTCAGAATACCACTGCAATATTAGTGAAACGACCTGACAAATACCTAGACACTTTTGGTCTACTTACATTGGACATACATAATACAGGCGACTCCCATTATACAGGAAATCCTCGGACAGCAGTTTAGTTTTGTTGTATCGAAATTTCGTTATAACCAAACAGTGAAAGTATATAAAGGTATTAGATAGTAATTTGGGGTCCTGAATATCTGCTATGTTGTAACGAATTTGTTATAATCCATGTTCTGTATAATGGGAGTGCACTGTATGACAGATCCAGCAACACCTGCACATGGTAAGCAAAAATCAAAATTAGATTTTTATCCACTGAAAGGATCTGTTCGTAAGCTTTAATTTAAGAGATTATATGCTGAGTTATGATAATTTTCACATTTAATTTCACATTTCCTTGATATGTCAAGAAGAAAACCACAAAAAGGGATTTTAAAGTTGACTCATGCATTACAGACCATATTAACTTGTTTTATATAATGATTATTTTCACGCTCACATTTTGGTTAATTTTTTTTTTTTTTTTCTGGATGAGGAATAATTCTTCTTTCAGAAATGTGGAACATGTCACTTTGGCCCCAGAGACAATTTTCAAATTTTGGGACTGTTTTCTCCACAATGTAAATTGCTGACAAGCGCCAGGTTATGCTACATCTACATCTCATACATTATCTTGTCCGAAATATGCAAGTATTACACCAATACTTGTACTGTTCATAAAATTACCCTGGATAATACATGCAGCTTAACACAAAACCAACAGGAAGTGTTTAAGTTGTGCTTTCTTGATGAAGGTACGTTGTAAAGTGCGTTTTTGTCTTCAAATTCTAACTAACAATATAGCAATGCATACACTGAGCATGGATAATGTACTGTCATGTTAACTGGCTACATTAATGCTGAGTTATATGACCAATATCATTTGGCAATTTCACAACTTGATTTTTCAGCAAATTGTTTTCTTGTTCAAAAAGTGGAATGTGTCAATTGCAGAAAAAACTGTGATTATGTACTTCTCTTAGTGCAATGCATTATAGGAAAAAACTCCTCAAAATACGTGTGAAGATATGAAGTTACAACATAAATACCTCATACAATAGATAGAATGGCTGTTGACTGATTTGAAAACCTCAAGTTACATCACTTTGCCTTACTCTAAATACAGTGACTGGCACCTAGCAATCTTCATAACTAATACGAGCCAATAAAAAAGTGCACATGCAGTTATTCATCAATACAGACTTCAAAACTTGTACAAAATGGAAATGTTATTTCCGCTTTAATCCCCCAAAACAAACTACCACTTGAAATCATGAGCAGTCAACCTCGTCAGAAAAAGAAAACAATACAAGTCACATAAGAAAAATACTTTGCAAGGCTCCTCCCCCCCCCCCCAAAAAAAAAAACCTTCCTTTCAGAAATGGGGAAATTACACATATTCAGCTTGCTAACCATACCCCTCCAAAAAAAATAAGAATAATAATAAATCAATAAATAAATAAGTAAATAAATACATAAATGAACGAATGAATAACAAATAATAAATTAATTAATTAAAAATTAATAAATATATAGAAATTAAAATATACATAAATTAATAATAAATAAATGAATAATAAATGAACCATTTGAAATTCATATTTTTTGTCTTTGCCGATAAATTAAATATGATACAATCATATTACTTTACAGCTCTGACATTCATGAAACTTGAGACTTGTGACCTGACGTTTCTGTTTCCATGACAACCCTCAGAGGATGACGCATGTCTTGGATCGCGCCTTGATCGCCAGGTTTCTTCGTCGATGACGTGAGGTGGTTGATGCTGATGGAGATCTGACGAGGTACGGATGAATCTGATTTATTCTTCCTCTTCCAAAACTGCCATGCCTTGTGAATGAAGAAGAAAACACTCATAAACAAAATCAAATTAAAGGCCATGATTTAACAATAGCGAAAGTTTAACAAATTTAGCGCCACAATTCTCCATGATCTTTGGTGTCTTTCATAAAGTCTAATAACAAAGCCCTGAAAATAATTGTAGTTCAAAATTATCATTTAAAGGAAAGAGTATCTCAGTTTCGCCACATCCAATTTCCCTCAATATACTGCTTTGCTGTTATACTTTATAGTACACCCCATGAATGCACTGTAGGTCATGCATGATGTTTTATTGCAAACATATCTTTGCAGTTGGCAACGTACCTTTCCAAGTATATCAAGTAATTCAAGCACAATAACTGTTATTAGTAGCCAGATATCACACTTTAACAAAACCCCACAATGTTAATTAATGTCTTAAGACTATCTTATATTTGCAAAGTTTGTTCTTGTTTTCATAGGAGGGGCTCATTATGTACTAGGATACTTCTCAAAAAAAAAGGTACATATTGTAATGCTTCCAAGATTTCCATATGATCTTGTTTGACATACTTGTTGGTGCAATGTAGATGTACATATCAAAATTACAGATACTTCTAACGGATAAATGACTTATATGGTATATGCATACTAGTACACGTATCAATCAGAATATCAAATCATCAATCTCAGATGCTAAATGGATGTACTACACTGTACACAAATCTACTAGTAATCACCAAGGCAAGTCCACATACTCTTCTAAATCACGTCAAGAGTAGGATCAATGAACAGTTCTATCTAGTTACAGACAGGTATCAAGAGAAAACAGTTTACTGCTTCTATGAAGTGATCATGCTCCAAACACCAAAAACTGGCTGTCTCACAATAATATCAGCGAGTCAGCAACTTCGTAGGTTTACCAGGGATTTCAAAATAACGGGTGCAAGCTCTTACACAAAGGCCCCAGGGAGCAAAGCCAATATAGTCTAGGAAGTGAAACATTTACAAACTCTCTGCTTTTAATATTTTAGGTGAAAATCTCGTCTCTGTTAAATACAGAGGATAAACTTTGCTCAAAAAATAAGCACAGGCCGAAAAAAGTGAGGAAAAAATCCTGCAGAAAACAAGAGTGCCAGACTGTGGCCACCCCCCCCCCTCCCCCATTAATATTATTTTCATTGATAACATGTTTGCTACATCTGCTCCTCTACAAGAGATTTAATATTGATCATCATCACATAGTACAACACTGGTCAGACATGTTATATTTTCATGTATGAACATTTAGTTTAATTTCTATTTTGTGACATAAGTTAACATGTATCGTGCACTTTCAAATTTTAAATTTATAAATTAATCTCACTTTCTTGACAACCATCAATTAGGAATCAATAATCTGAAGAAATTCATGTTTATGAGCAATAAATTACATTTTTTTTTCTGATCAAAATCTAGTGTACCTACAAACACAATACATGTAGATGGTACTGATAAGAATTTAATAAAGTGCAAATCATGTAAATGCTAGATATACATTTTTATGCTGATAAAGTACAGTTACTATATGTGTTTGTTGTTTCTGTATCAGATAGCGTAAATTGGTATAGCTGTGGAACCTGTCCCGCTCCTTTTAATGGAACATCTGGTGTGCCTATGATATCTCCATTTCAGTAGCGCCCTAGGCAACATGGCTGCAGAAGACAATTTGACTACAGTGGGGGGTTAGTCCTCAGGTAGTCCGCATGCCTTTAACTTCCTACAACCATCTAGAGATTTGAGCGGCCAAGTTAGAGGCCAGTAGGCACCATTTTTATATGTTCTTTGTATGACCTGGTCGGGCTTGACGCCACCGACCTTCCGGACCAGATTGAAGCGAACGCTCTACTCCGTGTCAACTCACCGGTCAACATTGCAGGAAAAAAAACAACTCAACATTGCAGAAACAAAATTCTTAAAACAAGCACATGCATGAACGCAGCAAACAGCTTTAGTTTTGAAATAAAATACATGCACATACAGGAAAATTATAATACAAACTACAAAGAAGAAAGAAATCGAAATAATGGGGGTACACCCATGAAGAAACCAATTCTAATTCTAACCAAAACTCATTGATTCTACAGCCATGCATAAGAAGGGGAACTTTGTCAATGTTGACAAACTTACAAATAAATGGTGGAAATTTTTTGGTGTTTTTCTCTCATGAAGCATTGTAAATTCAGACTCACATTTGTGATAGCAGATATCATGAGAAAAAAAAGTGGTGATAGGAAGCAACAAAATATTTTTAAAAAAATTAATTTGTGTCAAGACAATTATTTGGGGGTGAATGGTGGTTAATATTTAAAGAGAATACACAGTACTGGTTGATGATGGAAAATCTTTCCATCAAAATTTCACATTTCATTAGTTTCCAGGTGAGAGTAAAATTACATTTGCATTATAATGTAGGACTAATTCACTTCATATGCCAATAAAAAGTTTGAGGGTTGGCAGTTTGAATACCCGACTGGAGTCAACTCAGTGCTGCAGTGTGAATGGCATATAGTCCACTTTGTTTCCTGTGTAGCACTTTGTCAGCATGGGGAATTTGGCGTAGCAGATTGTCAAAACGAAGTATTCTGTTGCTTTTAACTACTCTCTCCATACTATTGACATGTTTTAGAATACCATCTGTTCACAGAAGGTTTGAAAGCAGACTTGGTACAAAATGATGTTGTTCTGCAAGTAATCACCAGTACTGTGTCTTTCTTTTAACAAACAAACTCACATAAATACTTCCCCTTCCACATATCATATTTCAGTGCTAAAGCAGTATCACCATTCTTCTAGATTGTGATAAATGAATGTTTATTTACCTTCCAAAACTTCAATTGAAGTTAGAGTAAAACCTTTGTTTTATAAAACTAAAATTTCAGCAATCATGAGGTGATGTTGCTATACATAACATGGACTGTATCCATTGCTTTATTCAAAGAAGAAGGCATAACATTTCTTTTTCTTGGTTCATCAATGAGGGAATATAAACAAGTGAATTTATGTTTTCTTTGCGCAAAAAGTCATCATGGAAATTTATTTTCTTGCATTTATACTGGTAAAACAGTGTACTTTGTGGGACAGAAGCTTACGTATTAAATTTCGTCGGTATAGAACAGAAGGGCGTTAACGCAATACACATTGACAACCAGAAGGGCGTTAATACTATTGCTTTGTACCAGTGATAACGCTCTTCTGGTTCTCAAAAGGATCTGCGTTAACGGCCCTCTGGTTCTAAACTGACGATTTGATCATTTATCTTACGTTGGACTAAAAATTAGACATATTTTGGGGGTTCTATAGATGCTCGTCGTATCTGGGTGTGGCAATGGACTGGGTTTCTGTAAAACTTACAAGCCTGACATTCCTAACGGATTATGTTAACCCCTTGGAGACAATTTGATTTCACTGTAATGCGCATTTTCCATTGACCCCAAAACGAGTTAACTGTTCTTAGTCTCCAACGGTTAATGCTGTGGTTTGTCATTTGTATTATTTTTGTATACAATCATACATTTCAATATTATGTAATGTCACTGCCCACTGAAAATCAGCTTTTGCTAAATTTTGGTGCCTTTTTGACCATGATGAAATTAATGATTGAATCAATCAATCAATCAATAAATAAATAATAAATAAATAAATAAATAAATAAATAAAATAAATAAATAAAGTAAATAAACAAATAGATAAAAAACAACATGACTTAAACCAGCCAGCGACTAGACCTACCTTTGGTTCTGGTTCTGGTGGTACCGGCCGGCTTGGCATCTGTTGATTTCTTGATTTGTCATCCTTCTGTATCCTCCTCGGTTGCATCGTCATCCTCATCATCATCTTTGCCCTTTTTCTTTGTTTCATCTGTTTTGGACTGTCATGGCTTTTGTATTTTTCTTTAGACTCCCACTGTTAGAATATGAAGGGAAGTTATTTCAATAACCTTTTCCTGTACATGTTCCTTCTCTTACAAGAGAAGCAAATTGAAGCACAGACATATGTACCATCTGATCCAATTTCAATTGTAGTATGATTACCAATGTCGACCTGGACTCCTGCCGGGCACAAAATAAATTTCCTATTGCATATTTTAGCAATCAATATTGGATTCCAAAAGAGCATTAAC
>JZLH01S0590132.1:1077-11940 GCA_001188425.1 Eucidaris tribuloides | reverse complement strand
TTCAGTCACAGAATCATCCCCTGAACTCTGGGGTTGGAAGATGGCAGGCATGGTGTCCAGTTCCCTAGCTGGGGTAGTGGTTTTATGAAGAACTTTGTTACTAAATATTTCCCAAGTAGTGTACTCTATCTAATAAATCCTGATTAGGTAATCATTTCAACGATTTTGAATAAGATAAGTGTAATATTCTAAGCAAGTTTGGGTGAAAGGGAAATGGAGAATGGACACTACAACTTTAGTTTACACTGATCTACATTTTTCAACATTTTTTTGCTAGTACCGGGTTTGGGAATCAATTGCATTCCTACGAGGATAATATATTTAAGACTACCATGAAGTTTTTAATGTGCACAAATTAACTCTTGGTTGTATAGGCGGTGATCCGGTGTGGGGTTACATGACCCAACCCCTCAAGGGAGGGGGTTATCCCCCTTGATATTTGAAGCATAATTTTTCCAAAATTTGTTGGCATTTTTGATAAATTTTATAGACAATGAAAATATACTTTTCTGTATAAACACTTGAACATTTTTATCTGGAAACATATATAGCTGAAATTATGTTTATCTACATGTGATACCAAAAGTTCGTGGTTACGGTGGTTATTTCTAGAACACTTCATTAACTCTAGAACACTTCATTAACACTTAAACAAATTTAATATGAAATCATAACCACGTTTGAGTTTACATGTACGTGTTGAAAATCACAATCTCATCAACAAACATTTTTTTTTTTATGAACACCTACGGTAAATCACTAGATGTTCACAAAAATGTGTATTAATGCTGTGCTGTCCCCCCCCCCCCCCCCACCAATCCCACAACATGAAATCGCCACTACCGCTTGCTGGAACACATTGTTATAATCGTTTATATCTGTAATATATGATGAATGGACACAATTAAAAAATTGATCATTGATTTTCATAAATATGACAAAAATCATTGATGTGAAAATTTGTGAATGGTTATACATGTCTGTAATACTTTTATGTATATCTATACATATTAATCACACAAATCAATAAATTTCTGTTATTTTTTCGGGCAAGCAAAAATTTCATCCGGGCAAGCATTTTTGAGCTGTTTGAAAATTCACTTGCCCAATCGGGCAAGTGGCCAAAAAAAGTTATGTAGCACCCTGGACATATCTGTTGTGTAGCAGTCTATGCGTTTCAATTTTTTCAAGCCTCGAAAGAAACAAAATGCTAGTATGTTCATGCTTGATTCACCTTAGGTGAACAAATTCAAGACAAATCCTTCCAGCCAGGAGATACACTCCAGCTGGTGCATCCATTGATATATCTTTTAACCAGTTTAGTTCAAGAGGCTTTTTTTATTCCTACCAATCATGTCACTACCTTTTAACACACTGACAGAATGATCTAAAAATATCAAATTAATTTCATTTCATGTGAAAAAAACGAAACAATGTTTTTTTCTCAAGTTAGAAGCAATTTAGTGTTAAGGAAATTTTGCCAGTAACATATGCCAGGGCCCTTCTTCTGGCCATACAACGAAATGTATTTGGTTTTTCCTATACCTCTTTCTTGGACTGTTTCTTAGGGCGGGCCATGATGAGGGGCTTCATGTCTTGCCGGGTGCCACTTCGTGAAAAATGTGTCTGTAAACGAGATGGGGACAGTGAATGGATTTCATGCAAACAATTGAGCCAGCCACTAAGAACAAATTAACAATGTACATACTTTTTATTGTATTCTTGCACACAAATGATAAATGATGGAGCAGTGACATAAATACACCAGTAACACATCTGCTTTGAACAATATGACGTGAGCAGCAATGCATGTCTGGTCCTTGTTTAAGTGTACGTCCTTATTAGCAACACTGTGAATTTTCAAGTAACATTATGGTTATTTTGGTTACACATTCAGCAAATATGGACTATGCATGTGCCTTTTACATCATAGAGGAAATCATGGTCATCTCATATGCTGACAAAGAATTATACCCTCACTAACTTCACCTACTATGAGGCATGAAAATTGTATATGATACACTGAAATTGGAAAAATTATGAATGAAAATTTGACCAAAAAAAATCAGTGTTTTACATTTCAATGTGACTTCAAGTAATTCTAGTACATGTAGGTCATAAAATTTACTCATGGTTCATATACCCATAAACAAGTGGAATACACTTCATTCTTTACTGCACAAATTACTGATGAAATAGACTCATAATATGAAATAATTCAGATGTCAAACAAAAAGTAACAAGTTATCTACAAAATAACTACAGCTGATCGTGTGCCCATATTGTTATTGTTGCTAATGGACATTGTTGTTGTTTTGTTCTGAGAGGGCACAAATGCATGATATATAATTATTGTATCTACAAAATTGATATAGATTTTTTCACATGTATCACATTTGTTTTTTGTTCTGTCTCTGAATCCTTTCTGAAGTTCATGTGCTTCTTGCTTGGTTCAAACACAAAAACTAGATGTGCCTACTTCTCCCCAAAAGTGTCCCAATTTGACGCTCAAAAATTTCAGTTGTGTGTCCGTTTTGCTTTACATCACACAAATAGAGGCAAGTAACAACATGTTTTCCTAACAGATTTTTTTTTTCTTTAAGATGGCAAGTAAATACAGAATATGGGTACAACAATGATTGTGTCAAGTTTTGTCATTCCTAGAATTACCGTTGCGAATGGATCCTGCCCCTCCTCTAGTTGCCTTGACTCATCATCATCATCATCTCCATCATCGTCTTCCATGGCACTGTCATCACTGCTCTGCTTCCTTGGTCTACCACAATCTGGTTCATCTTTGGCAAGACCACCATCAACCTCATCTTCTGGAAGATGAACATGACAGAAATTCAGTCAAACTTAGGTATACAGACAGACTCACACAATGCACCCCAATTGGAAAAGTAAAATAATGAATGACACTGAAAGGCAAGACACATGCCACCGAGGGCACATTTTTTGACATTGTAGAGGCAATTTGTGTTTCTCAACTAGGGCTGAGTCGAAGCGCCCGTTTAACGTTTACACGCCCGTCAGAGGGTGTAAACGTTAACAAATTTCTGTGTACGTGTAAACGATTTTTACCCTTTTTTCTATTCTAAAACAAGACATCCAAAATCAAACTCCACAACTTCTTTCTAGCGTAATACGGAAGTTAATATCAGCGCTAATAATTTCTCATCCTAAAAAACGAACTCCCAACGATCTGTTTTGGCGTAATACGGAACTTAATAGCGCTAATAATTTCTCATCCAAAAAAACATACTCCCCGCGATCCTGTTTAGCGCAATACGGAACTTGATATTAGTGCTAATAATGTCCGACCCTGAAAAAGCGAACTGACCGAACTCCCGACATTTGTTTTTGACATCGATTTGCCGACTTGACAAAATCGTTTAATCCGTAAACGCCCGTTTAGGAGCACCGTTTTAACAGAAATTTTATCAAACGGGATGACTCAGCCCTATTCTCAACCGGGGACACACAATTTGTGTATGATAATTTACTCCACAACCATCGATGGTAGGGATGCACATTACTTTCAATGTTTTTGCCATATGAAAAGATATTGCATTTGCAACCATTTGTAGAATGTTAAAAAGTGGGTACCACCCCGGTTTTGTGTGTGTCCACCATTTGAATGTAGGATGTCAGGTGTATGTCCCCGTTTTGATGGAGCATAAGAACACAAGTAAAATCATACACACACAAAAATAAAAATCACTCAATTACTCGAAAATTATGCACAACAATTAAACCACAATCCATCACAAAGATGTAAGGTTATTTCTTCTGGGACTGGTTTCATTCATCTAATACATAGAGTGTGAAAAATTTCATTGACATGAATTTAACTTCTAAGGCCGTAAGCCCAGGAAGCAACTTAGCAATCAAGTTTGTTTGGTAAAATGTGTGCAAATCCTGGATCTCAATTTTTAGATTATGTAACAAAGTATGTCCACAATGTCTACCTTCAGAACTGAATGATGATCTGCCATTCCAGCATAATAGTAATGCATTCAAATCAAACACACATTTAAAAATATTTCTTAACTTTACCAGTTGGGTACTTTGCTACAGTATTTTCATCTTTTTTTGTGAAAATGCCAACTACTAAATTGGCCTACCTACAACCCTGGACATGATGGTAATGTTCATTGTGCTAACCTTCATTTTTCAGCTTGTACTTTGGTATGCTGCTCTCATTGAGTGGTCTCAGATTCAGCGGTATGTTTCTTGAAGGCAATGAAGACAGCCCTGACTTTGGTGTGGATGACCCCAGGGGTGGTAAGGTTCTGGCCAAAGGAGGCAATGGGGATCCCTGAAAAACAGAAACAAAGCAGTTGTCATTTGAGTTGTGAGTAGTGTAAAAATTAAGTAAAATGTGATATGTCACTAGGAGATGAAGAATATGCTACAAGTGGTAAGTCTTTTTTTCTTCTTTCTCAACTTTAACAAGATAAAATGAATGAATGAATAAGGTGACGATAGTAGTCACAGTACTCTGAGCGACAACCTGTAAAGACTACTCAACTGCAAACAAATATTAAACCTATCGCAAAGGGTGTTTGTTTTTTTTTTTTTTTTTTTTTTTACTATAAAGTAGAAAAAAGTAGGAAAATAATAATTTTCAGGGTGAGAAACAGGAAAATTAGGATCTTCATTTGATAAAAAAGTAAGAAAAAGTAGGAAAAGTAGGACCAGTTGACGGCCTGGTTACATTGAAATATAAATACGGAATTGAGTCAATCAGTACCTCTCTCTGTCTCCTTCTCCCCCTTGCAGTGCCCCCTAATGACCCGTTGAGGTCAATGGAGTTGCCAAACCTAGCCAGGTTCTCTCCCAGCACTGCATGGAGGGCAGGGTCACGGGATTTCAGATTTAACGACTGCTTGAGGGGATCCGCCTCTTCAGGTTCTGACTCGGACGACGGGTCGTCTTGTGCTGTGTCTCTCCGCCTCGCACGAACCAGCGTGTGACAACCACCACATGAAACCTGTTCAGGAAGATTCAATAAACAATCAGGTAAGCAAAGAGATACAAACAGGCCAGACAGGATGAGTGTATGACATTCTCTTTAACCAGCTATATTAACTGGGGGGGGGGTCAATTGTGACTCCCCCCCCCCGACGAATTTTCGCGATCATGCCGCGCCCCGCAAATTTTTCATCGCGTCACTCGCTGACTTTTTATTATCAAGTCTTGCGCATCTTTTGAGACCGTTTTCGCGAAAATCAGACATACCGTTATGACACTGCGCGACTTTTTATACATGCATGTCAACCCCAAAATTGCTCAAAAACGTGATTTCGTGTACAAAATCAATGGAAATTGAGTTTTCAGCCAAAAATCATAAATGTATAATTATTTTTGCTTGAATTAATTTTATGCTGTTTATGATTGCAAAAGTGTCCCCAACAAATTTCATTGAAAAAACAATAGAAAACAAAAGGTCGAAAAACAAAGAAATACATATGAAATTCACAAAACAATAAAATACATAAGAAATTAATTCCAATTTGGCGATTTTTTTTGTAGATAATTGTGAGAAATGTCAGAATGAATATTTTCACCAAATATTAGTATTCTACTAGCTATTGTAAGTGAGTTATAGGCGAAAACACAATTTCATGCACTTATTTGCATAATTAATTACTTAAAAAATAGAGAGAAAAAAATTTTTGAAAATTTTACTATACAGTCGTGTAGTTTACATCCGGCTCTATGCGCATGCAAATTTTGGTGGTGATCGCGCGATCAGCGGCCGAGATCTGAAAGGGGGGTCAAATTGACACCACCCCCCCCCCCCAGTAAAAACCTGGTCTGAAATAGCCCAGTTAAAATAGGGTTAATACATGAATAGCTTTTCCCCATTCCACATCTCACACGCGTGTCCCAATTACGCACTTTTCTGCCTTTTGCTAGTACTAAATTGTTCGCAAACAAACATTTTAGTTCAGTCCCCTCAATAACACCCATAACTGATAAAAACAATGCTGGTATACTGGCACATTTTACATAGTACTACAGCTATCAAGCACATCAATTAAATATGTCATACAAGCCACAAACAGATGTACTTCAAACAATTTTATTACTTACTGTATGAAGTTGGACAGTCAGGTTAACTTTGATATAGGTAATGTTAATCATTCTTTGAGGCCAGTCGTCTGGGGCTCATTGCTTGTCCAGAAAGTAACATTTATTATACTAAACAGCTTTTTATATTTTGTACTACTACTGAATATAAAACAATCCAGTGTAGAAAATAAATCTATCTCATTCATATCACTAGCCTGACATTGAATTCTGCATTTACCACATACATTTCTGGTCATTTATTTTCTTAAAGCCCAAGTTTAGTTTTGGGAATTTTTTGTTATTTGAAAGCTTTATGCCCCAAAGTCATAACCCTGCAATAATAGATTCTGAATGTCTTTAGTTTTTTTTAATTAATTAATGAAAAATCTTGGGGGGACCCCCCCCCAAAAAAAATTTACATTATAGCATCTAAAGGGTTAAAAAGGCTTTAAGGTTACATGTGTTATACCTCATCTGAAAGAGCAGACTCAGCTCTTTCAGATGAGGTAATAACTCATATAACCGTTTTTTGTCTTGGTTTTTTAAATTAATTAATGAAAAATGTTGGGGACCCCGACATTTTTGAACGTATATTTTACAATTCATATACATCCAAAGGGTTAAAAAGGTTATTATGAGTTATACGGCGTATCTGAAAGAGTTGCGTCTGCTCTTTCAGATGAGGTATAACACATGTACCATAATGCTTTTTTAACCCTTTAGATGCTATAATGTAAAATTTTTGGGGGTCGCCGAGATTTTTCATTAATTAATTTAAAAAACTAAAGACATTCAGAATCTATTATGCAGGGTTATGACTTTGGGCGATAAAGCTTTCAAAATAACAAAAAATTCCCAAAAATAAACTTGGGCTTTTAAAAAGTCCATCGCTTCACACAAATAAAAAAAAAACTATATTCAGGTGTAGCATTGGTTAACCTTTGCTCACGCCTTCAAATGGCTTCACTACCTACCTGTTCTACTCGGAAGCCCTTGAACCTTTGAACTTTGGTTGGAATGAATACATTGGAAAAGCTCTCTTCTCCCTGACCTAACTTGCCATGGCGTCCATCACCAAAAGTGTACAAACAGCCTTTAGCTGGAAAAGAATGAAGGATAAACCAGTCAATAACATGGTGTACAAGTTTGTTTTGGTTATTTTTCTGTATCTGTTTGGGGAAAGAATCATTATCCGTGCATTGAAACTACATGTGGATAATGTATTTATGATTACACAGATTTTACAGATGAATTAGATTCCAAACATTTTCTCAGCAACGATTATGAAAGAGAAGTAATATTTGATGTCAAGATTAGCATAACACTACGCACATCATGGATCTACATCCTAACAACATTACTCAAAAGATTGTTCAAATTTAAAGCTAAAGCTCCACCATTTTCATGGATAATTAGACCGTCTCTAACGCCATGGCAACAGCAGGCCTGTACAGAATCCCATTACATGGCACACTCAAAAACGTCAGACTTCCATACAAGCCCAGAAAATATGATATATCTTATTTCCCAAAACGCTAAGGTTATATTTCCAACAAATGCCTATATCCCATAAAGTACACATTTTGACCAGTATAAATGTAAAAAATAAATATGCTACAAAGACATTTTTCAACGCAATTATAAATTATCTGTCTACATTCCCTTCATGGTCCACTAAGTGGATTTCAAGTTGTCCCTCACTGAACAATAATGTCGCATAGCAGCAACCCCAAGGCAGAGATGAAAAAAGGGGATTTTTAATCTGCAAAAAAAGAGCATTTTGGCTGTCATTTCATTTGTTTTCTTTTAACTAGAAGTGTGCACAAAGTGATTCCTAAGCGAAAAAAGGAAGTATTTTGAGGTATTTTGCTAAATATCACAAGAATTTGCAACTAAGAAGAAAGTACTAAATACTGTCAAAAAAAATGGTAACTCTGCCAAGGTGTTAAAATTATCTAAATAACTTCTGAACACACATACACATAACATACAATAACTTACACAGTCAAACAATCTACTTACCAGTAACTACAGCGGTATGGCTCTCTCCACAGGAGACCCATCTGATCTTTGTCCAGTCCAGCTTGGTCACTTTGGTTGGTGTGGCAGTCTGCAATAAGTTTGGTCCTAGGCCCAGCTGTCCATTCGCTCCATCACCAAACGTATAAAGGTGACCCTTGTCTGAAGGAATGCAACGATGTTAATACAGCGTTACTACTGTGAATGTACATAATGCAAGCTGAAAAAAAAAATATTCTCTAAGAAATATGAAAAACTTTGCTTTATCATAGTTATTATTGAATAACTGCTGATATTACACAAATTCACTCAAGCATGAAGGAATTTGTCAAATTAATGGGAGTACAGTTACCATTATGATAACAGTGATGAATATGTAGGTACAGTGACTTTCCATCATTGCTCTTTCCTAGAGTAAAATGAACCTTTTCTTATTACACCATTACCTTCTGTTGGCACTATGTGTGTTCACTTAAGCATGATCCTTGCTGACCTAGTTATAATTAGTATGTAAGACTTTATCATGGCTGAAATAAACTGTGATGAATTGTGGTTTTGCATTCAAACCTTCTCTCAGAGTAAATAATATTTATAATGGGTGGCCCACAGAAAAAGAACTGTAATTTGGTGTTTCTTACCTTCTTATTATTTTTCTTCATTAAGAAAATGGACAGTTTTTCCCATTCATCCGACATCTGAGCAATACAACATTGAGATCCTCAATATCTTCATGTCATACTACTCGCAAAAGAATAATTTATCAGATGAACTATATCAAGTTGAGCTTTTATTTTGGAAAATAAGTGTTAAATGCACTGTTCCATTTTTTCTTGGCCATATAGAAGACAACTATAGCAATATCTTATTGGTCAAGACGCTTCAGCCGCCTTGTCAAAATTATGATTTTTAGACTGGTGATAATTTTTTGTACTTACCTGTGATTGCAGCTGTGTGTGCATTCCCACAGGAGACTTGTTCCACCGGATCTTTGAAGAATGTCACATGTTGTGGCACATTGATGCTGTTCATACAGTCTTCACCAAGACCAAGTTTGCCCCCTTCACCCTCACCGAATGTATACAGCTTCTTATCCTCTGAAAAGTCAAGTCACATTAAATAACATTAAATACATTTTACATCATGTACAGTTCGAACTTGATGAACCGGCTATGTTGGGACCAGCAGCCATCCTGATAAGTGATATGGCTGGATAAGAGAGATAATGTACAAACACAGAATAGGGGGGAGGTAAACTTGCCATAAGTTGTTGTATAAACAACCCAAAGACCATGCACAAATTGCAACAGACCTCCCACATGTGACACTTTATTTACTGTCCCTGATAACCAGCATGTTTCTGTGTACACTTCTGATAAAGGTGTATCAATTACACGTAATGACTGATAAGCCCATTGTCCGGATAACAGAGATCTCCGTATAATCGATGGCCGTATAATCGAGGCCGAACTGTAACTCTAAAATACATGACCTCTGCATCACATAGAAAAGGTAAAAAAAACTCCTATTCCAAATTGATTATTATTCACAAAAGCTTGACAAGATTTGGTTATTTGTTTGTTTGTTTAGTTGATTGTTTTGTTTGTTTCTTGCTTTGTTTTTTTTTTTCTGTGCAAGAAATACAAGAGGAACATGACTGGTTCTATTAAATAAAAGCATAATTACAATTCACATTTACATTTTTAATGCACTAATGTCTACGCCATATATTTCACGTCCATATATTTTCTTGATTTTGCTTCAAGATGGGGAATTCGCATGAGTATATTTTCACGATTTTATTGTATTTGCATTCACTTTGTACAGAAATGTCAGAAAATGAAAATTTTCGCAATCAGTAAGACACAAAATTCACAAAAATAAAACCACCATGAAATATTCAGTGTATAAAGTAATTCCTCATCAGTAGCATCATCAACAACATCTACTTCTTCTTGTGCAATCTTCATATTGAAAGAAGAAAGTCAGTTGACACCCGCTGTAGTAACTTTTCGCAATTCTTAAGCAGCGGCAACACTTACAGTAACCTTATCCCAAACATTTCCTTGTCTTCCACTACAGGTATACCAATTATTGTCAGTTTCCTCTACTTCTTATACCTGGAAATCTTCCTATGATAACAGTCATTGCAATTGCAAATATTTTTAAAAGCATTTATTCTATTTTTTTTTTACATTAATCCAATTCTACAGTATTTAAATGATGTAATCAGTGACTTATCAACCCGATGGGGACAATTTGATTTCACTATAACACACACTTTCCACAGACCCCAACACGAGTTAACTCGTACTTAGTCCTCAACAGGTTATGGTATTCTTGTTTCATTGCAATGTGCGACTGTCACAATGTCAACCATATCTGCCTCATCACAACTGCAAGTGTAAAATCCAAAGTGGAGACAATTTGATATCAAAATAACATGGATTCTCCATGGACTCCAACCTGAGATATCTTGTTCCAGGTCGCCAACAGGCTGATGCCTGTATGAGTCAATATTTGTTACAAACATATCTTTTGACAATTGTACTGAACTTGAACAATGCAAACTCTGTAATTATAATCATATACTTTATCTGCGGTGCCAGGGTCAAATCTTATGGGGTGGTGAAATCAGTTGGGAAAATTTTTGTGGCCCGAAAGTTTTTTTTTTCACGACCAAAATCGTGACACCCACAAATTTTCACGGCCAAATCATAAGTGCCGGCAATTTTCACAGCCAAATTCCCGGCCAATTTTTTTTTT
>JZLH01S0590043.1:30297-54574 GCA_001188425.1 Eucidaris tribuloides | reverse complement strand
CACACACACACACACACACACACACACACACACACACACACACACACACACACACACACACACACACACACACACACACACACACACACACACACACACACCCTCCCACACACAATTATTACTCATTGAGAAAACAAAATATGCTCCCTTCAAAACAAATAACTGAAGTTAAAATATGGGTTTACACAAACATTTATTAAGTACAGAATATACACATATAACAAATATTGCACCAATTTATCATTACAATTTAGAATTGTTTCATTTGAGTACAGCAGTTGAAACCCAATGTATATGAAAAACATAACATATACACAACCTTTTAACGATAAATTATGATGTACTTTTAGAAAATGAATATGAGGCAGTGTAACTAAAATACATGCTTTCTCTGAAAAAAGATGATTCAATGGTTTTATGATTAATATTTGCATTGTAACTTGATAAATCTACCCTCATGATAATTCTAAAAAAGGTCAATAACATCTCTTTAAAGGAATTCTTGGTATAGTTCAGAGTATATCCTGCTTCACTCGTTTACAAATTCATTATATTACTGAACTGGAGAGACCAGTGTTTTAATGTATTGGTGTCAATCAAGAATGGTCCCGCGAAGGCTTTGGGGTCAAGAAGATAACGTTACAACTAAAAAATAAATATATATATGGTTGGGACGAAAATTGTGGCCTTTCTTTTAAACATGGGAAGAATTTTATCTCACATAACAGTCTCGAGTGTGACTGTGTGTGTGCGCGTGTGTGTGTAAATAAAATTGTTTGACGATTAGAACCACTCCCTACGCTACGGTAGACTGGTTATGTGTCCCGTGGACTGCTGCAGCGCGCTGCTACAATTTCCGGGTTTGATTGTAACCCCCCGAAAATACAGCCTCGTCTAAATTAAAAAAAAAACTTTATTCTGAATGATTGAGAATTATATTAACGTGGTTTTTTGTGTTGTGTTGAAATGCAAATTTCTAGTGATGTACCAATATTCATAATCGTACCCCGAACGAAGGAAACCGATAGTGAAACGTGTTGCACACAACTTAATACCAGTATCCCTTTTTCCACCATTAGCTGAATACCTAAAGGAACTTGGGATTAAAGGTAATATCACTCATTTGCAAGACAAGTCGAAACAGCGTGAAGACTTCTCAAACTTAGCCTGATGTTAGAAAATAGTTACTCTGACATGGGTGAGATATATTATACCAATCAGCCACTTGTTAAAAAAAACAACAAATGAACATGTAACCTCATGTTAGATATTGATCACCGAACCACCATCACACCTTCCTTGAATAAAATGGGGTCTCCGTAGAGACGAGACTCTCAGAAAAAAAACTAGAGCAATGCGGCTGCGCGCAGCCGATGGGGTATGCCTGCGCACCCCCGTCCAATTCCAAAATTGAAATGTTCAGGGCCTTGTGACCTTTGACCGTTCAACTTTGAAATCTCATCAATTCATCAATGCCCCATAATACATACATGTACTTCACCCAAGTTACATGTACATAAACATCCGATAAGACGTTCCCAATTTACTGTAGTAAAGACACCAAGTATGGAGCCTCATGACCTTTGACCTTTCAACCCCCAAATCCGAACACTTCGTTGGTGCCTTATAACACTTACTTCACCCAAGTTACATATCAGATAAGCCGTTCTCACGTTATCGTGGTAAAGACACCAAGAATGGGGCCTCGTAACCTTCGACCTTTGACCTTTTAACCCTGAAATCTGAATAGTTCATTGGTGCTTTATACTACATACTTCACCCAAGTTGCATCAAAATCGGACAAGCCGTTCTTAAGTTATCACGGTAATGAGCCCAAATCAGACATGTTTCAGGCCTCATGACCTTTGACCTTTCATCTCCAAAATTTAATCAGTTCATTGGTGCCTCATAATAAATACTTCACCAAAGTTTCATCACAATCCGACCAGCCGCTCTCAAGTAATCGTGGTAACGAGCCCAAATCAGATATATTTTAAGCCCGGTGACCTTTGACCTTTGACCTTTCAGCTCCAAAATCTAATCAGTTCCTTGGTGCCTTATAGTACATACTTCAACCAAGTTACATCAAAATCCCACCGGCTATTCTCAATTTATCGTGGTAACGAGCACAAATCAGACATGTTTTGGGCCCTGTGACCTTTGACCTTTCAACCCCAAAATTTAATCAGTTCATTGTTGCCCCATGGTACATACTTGGTCCTAGTTACATCGAAACCCGATCAGCCAGTCTTAAGTTTTCGCGGTAACGAGAACCAGTAACGGATGGACAGACAACCCGAAAATATAATGCCTTCGGCAACTTCGTTACCGAGGCATAAATATATCAAAAAATGTGATTTCTCTCAAAAATGGCACACTCATGGTAAAAGGCGATGGGCGAGGTATATTTTTGTACCTGTTTGTTAATCTCGCATTCAACTAAATTTTTCCCGATTTTAATGCTGTACATGGGCTTGCAAATGAGGGATACATGTAGTACTACCTCTAGATAACGTTTGAAGCTAAGGAAACTGCAAAAAGGGAACTGTAACACGCACAACACTTCTAATCATTAAAACTGATGCATGTAAAGAATCTCCGGACTAAATCTCATCATTAGAATATCGGCTTCATAAAATGAATCACATGATTATTGAAGATCATTTAATTACATGTCTAGCATGTAGTTTCCGTAGTCAAGACCCACTCTTTCTGTCGTTTACAACAACCCTGCTCATGGCATAAGCCTGAAAATAGATTTATTAATAGTCTTTTCAAGTGATTAAGTTTTCCTAGCTATACTTGGATGACATTGAGCACTAGGGAAGGCTGGCTTTAATGAGTTCCCTGGCCTAGTTGTACAGCTGTAGGATGCGCGATCTCAGACATGTGTTCAAAGCAATACACTGCAGCTATAAAGGATTCCCCCACCCCAACCCCCCCCCCCAAAAAAAAAAAAAATAAATAAATAAATAAATAAAATAAAAATAAAAATAATAAAAAATAAAAATAAATAAATAAATAAAAAATAAAAAATAAAATATATAAAAAATAAGATAAAAAAATGAAAATTAACTGCTGGCTCACCAAAAGAATAATTTCATCTGATGAAATGATGGTTACATTTCTTTTATCCTCCTCACATGAAAACTTTACCAGGAACTTTGGTCCATTGTTTGTATTGGGGGTGGGGGCAGAGTAAGAAAATTAAAGCTCTCAATTTTCTGCATGCTACACATACAAAGTACACCATAAAATTGAAAATTGTGTATGTTTAATAACACAGTATTTTCAATTTTTTTATTGGTTTTGCAGTGTCTTGCACTGCTTTGGAATATATTCTTGCATTACATTTTTATGATTTTTAAATGATTTTTCACGCACTCAAAATATTGGGGAGGCAAAACAATATGTTTGCCTTCTCTGCCCCTCTTGCCTTCCCCCCCCCCCTTAAGATTGACGCCTCTGACCTAAGCAAATTCTGACTATTTCATACGAACACACGAGATGTTTAGAGTTTTTAATACAAAGAAGATGATTTGAACGCAGTATACCAGGCTCCATAACCCCAGCCCAAGATATCCCAGGACTAGTCTTCAACAGGTTAAAATAAGTTTGGCCACGTAGAACATGGTGGGAGATAACAAAAACAGACTTTATCAACAGGAGACAAACATTGTTTATATTGCAAACTCTTTTTGTTTGTTTTGGTTTGAATTATCATCAACAACAGTAGAAGATGGAGAGTATGGCACACTTACCAAGCATTACATAGTATACAAGAAGATTGGTCTATTAGATTGCTCAGTTCACTTGAAAGTCCATTTTTTTTTCGAATAGACTTACTAACTTAAATTACATAATTTACAACATGATAAAGAAAACAACAAAAACAGGAGCAGCACCTTAAAGGGTGGTTGAAGGTTTGAAAGCACATCCTAGCTGCTACTAGAATGAAATAATTTTTCCAATGCTTTGGAGAGAAAAAATAGCATTCTAAGGCCTTAGAATAATTTTTAAAAACAATCAAATTTATGAATATATTCATATATAATTTTTTTTTTTGGTAACTGACCAATATTAAGTAGATGATTGATCAACCAAAGATATGGTTTTATCCATGGTCTTCACTTGAAATAGTGCCTACAACCAACTGGTTTTTGGGAATATCTTACACTTTCATACATTTGTATTACTTTTCAAAGTTATTGTTTAATATTTGCTGAAATATTACTTTCAAAATTTGACCAACATGTGACATATAATCATTTCAAATCTTGTCTTGTTACTAGAAGTATAATATTCATGTTAGCCTCAGGTTCAAAATATGCAACATGTAGGAGTATTTCACCTTCACAGCTTGATTGGCAGTAACCAACAAAGTGCATTCAATCTCACCAAACTGCTAAATGTACAAATTCATACATTTGTGCAGTTATCAAATCCAAAATGCAAATTGCAATTCAATGTGATACCAGGAAAATTATTCCATGTGCTAATATCATGATCATTGTAGGTGAAGAATCTTTACTGTACTATATTTATTACATTTGTTTTAAGTGATAATTGACTGATTTTATGCCATATATTCACTTATTTATCTACTTATATTTATTAATTTATTTATTTGCATATTTATTTGCATATTTATTATTTAATCTTATGAATTAACTTGTAGTTGATGTTTGATTTTAATAGGCACCTTCAATTTCCATAAATATTTAGGCAAGTATCACATACTTCTCATACTTCTTTTACACACTTCTTGCATACAAAAAATTATCACAGCAAACTGAAGTAAAAATTTTTGTAAGTAAATGGGCCATAACTAGACTATTTACATTGCAATATAGGTCAGCTTACATTCCAACAATGTATGTCATCTTATCATTTATAGAACTATCTGTTGACATATATATTTTTTTAAAGTACTGTATGATCTATACATAGTTATAGCTCTTGTAGGAATGTAAATCAGATAATTACCCCAATATTCTCATATATGACAGGTATAAGATGTGTATAATATGTGTGAAATCACATGGTGATCACATATTACAGTTCTGGCCTCCACATCCTCTACTCTGAACTTCAATAACTACATTTTATTGAATCTCTCAGAATCACACGCACCAAAATCTGCATTAATCTACTTCTTACTCTAAACAGTATCTGTTTTAATGCAAATGAACTGATTATCATCATAATTAATGCGCACAGGGTCAGAAAAAATTCTAACAAATCTTACACTTGAATTTCACTGTCTCATATCAGTGTACCTGATTCAAACTTGGACCTTTGACCTAACCAGTCCATCCTTGTATTACAGTAAAAAAATAAAGCAAGTTTGATAAAAATCTGATCAGTGGTTCTCATGCCATTACTTTGATGAACAGAAATCAGATGTGCACAAGCCCCATAATTTCAAACTTTTCATCTTCAAAATCTAGTCACTTCTTCAGTGTATCATAGAGCATAATTGAAACAAGATGGATTTGAATATGATCAGCAATTCTTCAGTTACACACCTAATGAGTTGAAAATAGGTAAATCCACTGTGACGTTTGAAGATACAACTTCAAAATCTAATGACCTTTAGGTGTAATGGTTGTATCCTGGTACATACTTGACCGTGTTTCATTGAAATCTGAAAAGTGTTTTTTATTTTTTATTTGGTCACCTATTTAACCATCCACCCATCAACATTAAGCAAAAGCTAACCACATCATGTTTAAGGTGCTGTGGTAACAAAACAAAATTGACAGGAAGAAAATTCAATTTCCTTACTTGGTACACAACAAACTTGGTTTGTTACATTTTTGCACAAAAGAAAACAAAACAATTACTATAATCACAATAACCAAAACCCAATAACAAAGAATATCGAAATGTACAAATATACACACACACATACGAAATGGAACTAGATTGAATCAATGAGTAAAAAAAAAAATATCTGAAATTAATCATTCCACCTTGATACATTGCCTCGCAAATTAGACAAAAAAGGATTGCACTTTGTCATTCATCACCAAATTGCAGCAAATTATTTGAAAAATTATATTACATATAACAGTTGGTGGTATTCATTGACAGTGAATAGAATTACTCTGGAAATCATCATTACCCTGTATCATTTTACCTTTGATTTCATAGAAAATTTCAATCTAGACATGATTTTACAAGTTAAATCAGCACCTGTAATTTACACAGATCACGCATTCCAAGAAATCTGGCAGAAATACCATCGTCTTGTGATTACTTTACAATTGCCCCGAAATATTAACACATCTAATTTATTTCAGTGACTTGAATCTTATTGCCCATGACTTATCTCAAATTCCTTCAGATTTAATGAGTTGCAAATATATCTTATTCCAAAATTTCCTTCACCACACACCACTCAGTTCTTGTAGAAAAACATTTTGTCAATTTCATATTTTCAGAATAACCCCGACCAGGGATGGAGTCAAGGCCGACCATTCCAAGTCACGAGGCCACTGGAAAAACATTTTTTTTTTCCATAGACTTTGTACATGAGACTCGGTCCGGGTCCGAGGCCAAGGCCAAGGCCGGCAAAATTTGACCTCGACTCCATCTCTGACCAGTATCTTTGTAATGTGGTTGATTCACAAGTCAGAGCGCCCTCACCAACAAGCTACAAATGGACACACTTTAAACTTGCGGGCTGGCATCACTACTGTAACCATTAGTGATGGGGGATTCCACACTTTTTGAAAATCAGTTCAAATTCCCATTGCATAGTCGATTCCGAATATTTTCCATTTTGAAAATGCTGCTGGCTTGATGACATCATTAAATATGTGTGATCGAATTTTGTGTGTGTTGAACTGTGTGTATGTATGTAATACATTCCAGTGCATGGATAGAGAATTGTCACGGCCACCACATACACCCTTCAGACTTGACTTCTTTGTGTTATGGAGAAAATGCTAGATATTCGTAACAAATAAATTCAACAAATGAATAGTGATCAGTCCTCTCAATTCCCCGATCTCATGCCGGGAATCAATTCTTTTGTTGAATCTCGAATAATTGATCAGTCCTGCAAAAATTGGCCCTGATTTAGCAATTCCAAAAGTGAGAATCCAGTGGAATCAAATATTTGATTCACACACTCAACACTAGTAACCACCCACCTAGCAATCTGGCAGTAATATCAGCTAGCAATCTGGCTGTAGTCTTATCACCTAGCTTGACTAGCTGGCTTCACATGTAAAAAAGAGACGAGTTGTAGCATACATACATAGAGAGCAAAACTGCCAAAAATTAGCACCTCCAGCCATTGTTACCTGAACCTTGGTGTGTACAGACATGTCTCTGTTTGCTCTTGAGATTGGACAGGAATTTTCCTGTTTTCAAACTCTAATTAGCATTTTCAATGCTTTCTTAGTACCTGGTGCGATTTCTAATTGTTTTGAGCACCATCCGAGATAAATAGTCAAATGATAGCTACCAGGCATTTGATTCGAAGAAAGTCTCAACAAAACTGACATTGATAATTAGTCCCCACATCCCATAACAAACTTTTAATTCACCACGCCGTTCACCCGACTTTTCTTAATAAAAGCCGTCTGGCAGTGACTGCACAATACTTGATATAAGCAGAAATAGAATTTACACCCTCACACAAATTTCTGGCTAGCCCTGACATTACCTCAACAAAATCCATGGCATTGACTTTTTCCCATGATGCATTACAAGAAACCAAATACACATTATTGTCAGTAGATGGCGCTATGAATGGTGAATACACTGACATGGCAGTTTTTCAAGTCTCGCAAAAATCTTTTATCCTGTTCTTCCAACTGCGGAACCACCACAACATCATCATGTTTTCCAACAACATAAATCACACTTATAACACACCAAAAATGGCAAACTCATTAGCACCTGACTGCTCTGACCCTATACAAATTTCAAACCAAATTTTCATAACCCATCTTCCTTCCCCTCACCATCCACGCTGCACAAAATCAGACTCTGCAACTGACATGATTCGCCATGTTTTTGTTTTTTTCAAGTTAAAATTCAAATACAGTAGATCTCTTTTCCTTCATCACCATTGTACATAAAACTCTTTATTATCCACCTTCTACTCCTTGCCATCGGAGCAGCGTAAATCAGAATCTGCAGCCAACACGATTCACTATTTTGTTTTCCAAGTTCAAATTCGAATACAATAAATCTCTGTTCCCTCATTTCCATTGTATGTCAAACTCCTTATAATCCATCTTCTACTCCTCGCCATCCGAGCTGCACAAAATCGGAATCTGCAACCGATATGATTCACCATGTTTTTTTCCAAGATAAAATCAAATATAAATATCATTGTTTCCTCGTCACCGTTGTACGTCCTGCTGCTGCTGATGGGCCGAATTCCAGACGACGGGCTGGCATCGGATGTTGTAGTAGGGGGAGCAGATCTGCTGGTAAAGGGGGACGCGGTGGAATATGCCGATGTTGGCGAACACCAGCTCGGAGCTGAAGTAGTTGAAGAACGGACCCTCACAGCAGGAGCACCGACGGACGCTCTCCAGCATCTCTGTTGGAGGAGATCAAAATTGTGAATATTTTATTACGAAATAGTTTTGCGGGGTATTTCAGTCATATTAATTTAAAGACACTGGTTAACATTGTGAAGGACCCATTTAAAGGAAGAAGGAGCCAGCAACTAACTGGCATAAGTTAAGAAAAAAAATGACATTGTGAGTATAGTGAGAATAATGGCACATGGTGATAAAGACAGCTTAAATAAGGGGTACTGTGCGATACTCACCCTCTGCAAGGCCCTATACATTAGTTAACTTGTGTTTATTTTACGTCTTTGCCAGTTTCATCCCGGGATAAAACTTGCAGAAGCAGCTATAGGGGGAGGAACTTATCGATTCAAACAGTGCATACATTACCACGGTGCGACTAACACACGTCGGGATGCATGCATCGGTCATGCATAGTCAGCTCCAGACCAGTGCACGTGCGATCTGATTGGTTGGCAAGAACTCAAATTTTTCTTAACTTATGCCCGTTAGTTGCTGGCTCCTTCTTCTTTTAAAATGTTATCAACCTTTGACATCTAACCTCTGTGAAAATGTTTAAATGGACAAAAAAACAAAAACAACAACACACAAAACACAAAACTTTAGACAGTGATGCTGTTTGCTAGCATAATATGTACAGATAAACATCTTGAGGACAAAAACTCTATAACTCAGCAGTCAATTGGGGAGAACTGGAATGGTTGCTCAATAATTTTCACTGTTTGTAAGCAATTAATAATCATTTTGAACTGCAAATCTTTCAGAGCTTCATTATTAGACATTATCAGAGACACTGGCAGCATAAAGGATCATATAGCTCACATTTTTAAACAGGAAACATTTAATGCGATATTGAGACTAGAGCAATTCAACTGAGGTGCAGGCGATGGTATGCCTCTGCCTTCTGTTGCGAATCTTTACCCAGGTAGAGGGACAAAATACCACTGAATATACAGCGTGTTTCTATTGAGCCTACCGTATTTATCTGGATAAAATTTAACCGGCCAATAGCGGAGAAGGTCTGTTTCTATTGGATTGCGTTTTCCGCAAAGCACGATCGATCCTAACGGGATCGTATGATTACCGGCTAAGAGTCCGTTGACCCGGGTTGTCGCAAGGTATTATGGGATGACCGAGGTCAAATTTATGCTCAATCAAACACACACGTGCTGCAGCCAGGGGTCATGCATTCCGATCACGTGTTTTGTTTATTTCCGGTTTCTCACCGGCAAAAGACGGATAATAGCGGAGAAGGTCTGTTTCTATTGACGTCTTACGGTATCTTTCTCCGCTATTATCCTGCAAAAAGCAGGATAAATACCGGCGAAACTTTCTCTGCTAAAAGACGGATAAAGGCAGGGAAGGTCTGTTTCTATTGAGATCTTCTCCTCCATAAGCCGGTTCATTCCGGAAAACTACCTTCAATAGAAACACGCTGATAATGTACTTTGTCACATCAATATTTGCTACTTAGCTTCCATAACAAATTCCATATGGCAAAAGTAAAAAAAGTAAATTGATTTGGAGTGTTTATAATTTATCTGATTGATGGGATTTGTATTTTTTATATTTTGATCCTCTCATAAGAACATCACATCGTAAGGATGGATAACAACAGCCAGAGCTGGTGTCTAAATTACTTCATCCATAGACAGGTAACATAAACTTGCTCAGTTTTAAAAGCTGATTTATTTTGAATCAATAGATATTCACAAATGTATAGAAAGTGTGCATGTTTTTCTAAATCAACAACAAAGTTTGTGATGAAATGTCAAATTTTTAAGAAAATATCTAACATGAACCTACTAGTTATATAAATGATTTAGTGAGAGCTCTTCTTGTTTTATGTAAAGTATAATAACAAAATGAATTACTGTCATACTTTTAATTCTTATAGCATTGATGATTGAGGTGCAAAATTGTGCCAGTGACATGCTACTGGTTCACATTAGTATCTTCTTGTTACCTGATAACTTGATGGGCAAGTCTCCTTTATTCCACCTGACTTGGTGAAAGACAATGCAGCGAGCCGCCAACTCCTGCAATGGTGGGACATTGGTCTCTGGACGAACCGTCAACTGGGCTCTCACCTCCTCATCCCATTCATTCAAAAGCTTGTCTTGATTCACTGGTGGGCAGAAGGGAGAATAAAATATTATTTAGTAATTATGATTAAATGGGAATTCTAGGATGAAAGCAGCAAGAATTTGAACAGAGGCAGAAAAGTCACACACAACAGTAATAGTAAGAGAAAATTCAGGCTAATAAGAATAAAATTATTCTTATTATTATTACAAACTGGCAACACAGTATTTTTCTAGGTGAGCAACCCTGCATTTGCTTGGCTCACAAAATATCTCTAAATCTTCATTTTCTGTAAAGAAGCATTTTCTCCATCTCTTACTCAGTGTATGTTCAGGCTAATAATTCCATCAATTATATCATCCTAATTATCCTCCTCCTCCTCCTCCTCCTCATCATCACCATCATCATCATAATTTTGATCATCTTCATCTGCCTCATCCTCATTTTCCTCCCCCTCCTCCTCCTCCTCAACATCATCATAATCATCATCATCATCATCATCATTATCATCATCATCATCATCATCATCATCATCATCATCATCATCATCACCATCATCATCATAATCTTGATCATCTTCATCATCCTCATTTCCTACCCCTCCTCCTCCTCAACATCATTATCATCATCATCATCATCATCATCATCATCATAATCATCTTCATCACCATCATCATAATCTTCATCATCTTCATCCTCCTCATTTCTTCCTCCTCCTCCTCCTCCTCCTCATCACCATCATAATCATCATTATGACCATCATCTAATCTGTGTGTTAATCACTGTAGTTATCATCATGTTATCTTCCTGATCATATTTAATATTGTTACCAATGTCGGCAGCAGCAGCAGTGTCACTGTCATCAGGCATATTTTGCATCTCTTGCCAGATCCATGACATAAATTTCATAATTTATCATGGCTGATATTGAGGGAGAGCTCTTACCACTGAATGTGTAGAGTTGTAGATAGGACAGCGAGGCAGGAAAATACTTGAGATCATTGTTTCTAACATGGAGTTCCTTGAGACGATGGAGTCTACCTATCTGGTCAGGCAATGTCTTTAATCTGGAAAAGAAATCAATAGAAAGAAAACTATTAATGATAATCACATTAGCTTTGATTTATGTAGTGCCTAATATAAATACATTGTGTCCAAACACTTTATACTAATATTACCCCGGTCATCAGATGCTGGTAAGTCTAAAGTTTAAAGTTTAAAGTTCAAAGTTCAAAGTTCAAAGTTTAATGGAGATTAGTCAAGACTTATTCCACACTCACACCAGTGCAGTTGGACGACTGTCAAACAGTCTTTGCTACGGTTGGACTCAACCAAATTCAAAATAAGTAAGTGAAAATTACATGAAGTGTCTGAATCCTAGACTACTGTTACAAAATACAACTTGAGCAATGGCCAAATTTCAAATGATTTATTGTTTATATTTCAAAAACTTTACAACGTATGAATCCCAAAGTTTGAACACTGCGTTTTTATGTACTTATTTTTAATTGGATCAAATACAGAGTATTAAGCAAAAAACAGAACCCAACTTCCACCAAGAATATATAATCTTATAGAAATAATTATGTTTATTGCAGTACGTCATCGTAAAGATAATTTATTGCTCTTTTATTTGATACCATATTTGTAATAATTATGCCCTGAGTTATCAAATTAGGAACATTTGAAATGAGCAGTTTCAAAACTGCTTTTCGCACAAGATACAGATCTATAACAATGGCAAATGGGGGAGGTCTCAGTGACTAACCATCTGCGATCGTTGTTGATGAAAAGATCTGAATCTTGTGCGCAAAGCAGTTTTGACATTGCTCATTTCAAATGTTTGTAATTTGATAACTCCAGGCTTAATTATTACAAATATGGTATCAAATAAAAGAACAATAAATTATCTTTGCGATGATGTATTGCAATAAACATAATTATGGTTATCAAATTATATGTGAGCCGCTCTGACGGTAGGAGGCAAAAGTCGCAAAAATTGTTTTGTTTTTTGCTTGATTCAAAATTTCCATATTCTTAGCTTTAAAATGATATATAACACTTGAAATATACACAAAAGGAAAGGGGTGAAAAACGTGACCGAAAGTTCAATTTTAAGACATCGCGCCAAGGAAGTTAACAGAGAAATTGGCGTTTAAAGTTTCACCATGAATTCAAACTCAGTTGGGCGCGATGCGCCCTTGAATTAGTGATATAAGTCCTAAAAAGTCCATAGCAACCAGGGCTTCACCTGCATCAAAAAAGTTGAAAATTGGCATGGTGACAGACTGTACTCTTGTCCAGTTGTATGCAAAATGTCAAGTTCATTTATTTAATTTTAACAGTGGAAAGTTTAATGATGTATGTGACAATGTAAAACGGAACTACCGCTAATCTGCAGCCATTCGGCGCAAATGTGTCGCGAAACAAACATAGCAATCTTTAATTTAATTAATTTTAATATAATTCATAATGAAAAAATAGTGATTTCATTGTTTTTGATATTAATGATGTCTTAAAAATTCTAAAAAGAATAACAAACACAAACATCGTATGTAAATTTAACGCTACAACCCAGTTCTTGCCGCATGTCACTGTACAGCTATTTGCTGCGGCAAACTACGGTAGTTTTTGTTGTGGTTTCCAGTTTTATGAGAAAACATCACTTTTAGCTTTCGCTTGAGTCATGTAAGAATTGCAGAGGACGAATACTTACGCGAGATCGTTATTTGTTAAGTCTGGAAACCAATAATAATTTGTGTACTGGTTCTTTTTTTAATTATCCATGAATTTTGCTGGTAGAAGTACAAGGCTATGTACATGTATATAACTTATGTAGTATGGGTAAGCAAATTTCTCGTAGACCCTTTTATGCTTCTTACGTGTAACTCGCATCAATAACACTCTGTGACCCCTCAACAAACGAAGTTTGAAATGCTTTCTACAGGCAGGGGATTAACACGCGTAGCGCTGCCTGGCCGAATCCGGGTCTATTGTTTTCTTTTTCAATAGCAGTTGCAAACAAATTAACTTGAAAGAGAGAACATTCGCTGTTTTCAGTTTCAGCAAGATACAATACTTTGTTTAATTATCTCAACTCTGAGATGCAAACCAATGTAAAAATGGAGGCACGAAAATAATTCACACCTCCTTCTGCAGTAGCGTCCACTTTACATAAACCTGTGTTGTGATTGGCACAGGATTGTTAAAAGAGAGATTACGCATTTTTGTTCTTAAAATTTCCCTATAGCATTCCGAAATCAAACAGAGAATTCCAAACAATTTCGATGTCAAAAGCATGGGATACTCGGGCGTTTGATTACAGAGGAAAAGAGAGTGTGTTTAATGAATAGAAATTCTACACGAGCGTTAGGACGGAGTAGCTGTACCCCTCCCGAGCTTATTCAAATTTATTTTCATTCATGTTGTTTGATTAAAAAAGTAAAGCATTACATGTTCACGCATACAGTCACGCACCAAGTATAATGTCTGTGAAAAAGCTAGGATACTGGAAATACGCCGCGTACCGATGTCACGTGACACTGTCCTTAGCAACCCGGTTTCGGACGATCGTTCGCTCGAACGACAACTTTACCCGTCCAAAAGGATTTGGAAAATCGCAGTTTTGGGGTATTTAGAATTTGCATCTAAAGCTGAAACCCACACGCTAGATAGAATAGATATCAAACTTTTCAAAACTGAAATAAAAAAAATTTCACCAAAATAGTGGTTCAGGTTAGTTTTTGCCGTTTTCTGTGATTTCGTCCGTTGCGACTTTTGCCCCCTACCACCGGAGCGGCTCACATATATTCCTGGTGGAAGTTGGGTTCCGCTTTTTTTATAAACACTCTGTATAGGCACAAACAGTTTAATGAATGAATAAAAAAACGCGGCCTTTAATATGAGCTGAAATAAGTAACAACGCAACACATTAACACATTTTCATTTTCAATCTTCCCTTGGGTTACCCATGTTCTTGTAACAAAATTCAATTTTACTTCTGATCTGACAAACTCTCACCTATTATTTGACAGCCAGACTTTATTGAGAGAGGTGCACCGCGATAGAGAAGCTGGGAGATGCTCTAACTCACAGGACGAGAAGTCCAGCTCAGTCAGCCGAACCAGCCGGCCAAAAGCAGTAGGCAACCTCCTCAAAGGATTCTCTCCTAAACAAAAATGGAAACGATAGAATATGGATGATTGTCAGCAATAATTCAATAATTGAGGGTCCCATCAATGCAACACCTGGTCACAAAGGATGCTTTTCAACAACTGCACATATACAGACAGACTAGAGTAATTTGATATCAACACGTTGGAGACTAAGTACGAGTTAACTCGTGTTGGGGTCTATGGGAAATATGTGTTATAGTGAAATCAATTATTATCTCCAACGGATTAAAAACAGGGTTCTAGAACATCTACCCCATGGACAATTACCCCTGGACAATTACCCAACAGGACAGTATTCCTTTTGGAATTTATCCTAGGAGTAATTTCCAGTGGGTAATTGGTTGGTTGGTAATTGTCTCAGGGGGTAATTATCCCTAGTGGTAATTGTGTAAATTTAATGAAATAAATAAATATAAAAAAATATAAATAAAAATCATTAATTCATAAATATTTATATTATAAATATACAATATAAATCGATGTAAGTTTATTATATTGTTACAATTAATTTGAGAAATATAAAGAATAAATTTAAATTATTGTCAGTGGTGATTGTCTTGGGGTAATTGTCCTCGAGGGGTAATTGTTTGGGTGGTAATTATCTGGGGGTGGGGGGGGGGTAATTGTCCAGGTGCAATTGTCTGGGTACGCAGAAACATTGTTATGTTTAGTCTTCTGTATTTGGGGCCATCTGAGAGTGTAACATCCGGTGATGCAATAATTTATGTTTGAAGCAGTGTTTGAACTACAGCCCTGCATAAATTGGATAATCATCTTTTGTCATGATATTGGATGGCCCCCAGCGATGGTGGATAAAGCAGTACATATTCCGCAAACTGGATTGTTCTACTAGTTATATTTCAAAATACTGGAAAAATTAGTGAAATTGGTGAAATTAACATGTTTTCAAAAACCTATGTAAATCTTTACAATTTAATTATTCCACTAGATCTATACTGGCAGCACCATTCTTGTAATACATGACATATTCCTCAAAAGTACACAATGGAATATTTTGTGTGACTTTTAGTATTTCACCCGTTTATATCTTGTTGGAGACAGCAAATTGCTGAGAGGAGGGTGATAATTCTGACAAAACAATGATAACAACAAAAACGACAAAAACAATACTGATAATGACGCAGATGACATATTATGGTTTCTTTGACAATGATGATGGTGATAATAATCAAATTATGATTATGATCAATTTTATGATCAGAGTGCTGCCAACAAGAATTGGTGGAATCAACATTTGTTGACCCTTGTTTCCCTTAGCTCCTCCTGTGCACAAACTTGCTCCCATTGGTGGGTGGTTCATGCATCTACTGAAAGTCCCCGACTGACTGACGCCCATTTGTATTGTCATGTTTCTTACCCATATACAACGCAGTGAGATTGACCAGATTGCACAGCTCGTCGGGCAGCATGTTGAGTTGATTGGAATGGGCACACAGCTCCTCTAGGTGGGTCAACTGACCGATGGCAGGGGTCAGTTCGGTCAGCACGTTGTTGGTGACGTTGAGGATGGCCAGGAGGGACAGGTTTCCGATGGATGACGGCAGCTCCTTGAGGTGGTTGTTCTTGCAGTCCAGCTCTTGCAGGTAGCTGAAATTTCCGATACATTTCTAGAAAAGACACCAAACAATGAAAAGCAATCATTGGCATGCTGCAGTCACATTTGGAGGAAGTTCATTTTGTAATATGTGACCACATTTATAGGCTAGAGGCCTCAAGCGAAGTATGCTTTAGGGGCCCAAATATCACTGCAGATAGCTAAAATTTCCAATACGTTTCTAGCAAAGATAACAAGCAAGATATAAGAATTGGCACTCAGCAGTCACATGTGGCAGAAGATTATCTATGTGATGTGTGACCATAATCGCTGTTTAGGGACTTCAAGCGATAAGCGCCCAAATGTCATTTTTTGTCAAGGATTGCTACACTAAGATGATAATAACAAGCTAGAGCCACTTGACTGCGAACAGCTGATGGGTATGCCTCCACACACCAACCCTAATTCGATTTAAATTAAAACAGACTCAAGCAAGCCCCAATCTGATAAAACATCCTTAGGCTACCATGTTAATTAGCTCAAATCAAATATGTATCAGCCATCATGACCTTTGACTACTCAATTTCCAAATCTAATCTGTTTATTAGTGCCTTATACTATATACTTGAACTAAGTTGCATTAAAATCTGATCAGCTGTTGTTAACTCGTTGGCTACGGGAACCGGATGTAGCCTGTGTTAACTCTATAGGATTTTCAGAATCTTGGTGGCAATGGGTTAAGTTATTGCAGTAATGAACTCAAATCAAGACATATTTTAGGCCCTGTGACCTTTGACCATTCAAATCCAAAATCTTGTTTATTGATGCATCATACCACATACTTAGTCCTACATTAATTACAACAAAATCCCGTCAGCTGTTTTTAAGTTTTTGCAGTAACGAGAACTGGTACTGGAAGACATACAGACAGATGAATGGATACACTGTAACACAAGTAAGTCCTGTTTTTGATTCAAAATAAGATTGATAATTGTATGATCTGTGACCTCTTCCTATATCTGAGTTTAGTTTGGTTTCCTAGGCTTTACACAGGGCAGGGGCAACGGTAAAACATTGCAGCAGCACAAATATGACACATACTGGTAACTTTTCAAGGCAGTTGTACTGTAGAAAGAGCTGCTCCAGACCTCCAAGCAGTCCAATCTCCTCAGGCAGTGACACCAGCCGGTTGTTGGACAGATTCAGAACAGTCAGCTGACGTCCAACATAACCAATTAGTTGAGGGCAGCATTTCAGATTCATGTAACTGAAAGTGGAAGAAGGTGGAAAAAAGCCAATTATACCTGCATTCTTTCTTTCTTCATATCTTTCTGAATGTTAAACAACAACGTTGAATATTAGTTTACAATGAGGAACATTATTCACACAGAGCTGAACAAATGTACTATCTTTCGAGTTTTATAGGATCACATTCTGCACAATGGAAATTCATTGTTAATTTATAAATACAGCGTTTTTGATAGAAGAGTGGTCAACAGTTAAAGACTGCGTTCAAGATTTGTACACCCCGAAATGAGCTCGTCCAGGAAATGATAGCTACAGCCATTGCCTGAAATCCAGAATATGCTACACATACAATTTGAGCAAATGGTCTGGGCCTATCATTTATATGTTAGAAACTGGAGACCGTATGACCCCCAAATTTTGAACACTGTATCTTTATGTATCTTTCTTCCACTGGATCAAATCTGAACAAAAATGGTAACCTCTGCAAATCAAAAACTCTGTCTTTATTGTGTTGCTTTCACAATTCTGCAATTCCCATAGAGATAATACATGACATAGCAAGTTCCCACAATGAACGGGTTATTGTAAGGTTAAAAACAATAGAGCATACAATATGAGAAATAATAATGGCTCTCTGTGCATGTCTCAACATGTTCATAATTTTTGCTCTAATGCACTATTAAAGATATTACATCTCAGTTGCAAGAGAGTGGTTAAACATTCTAGGGGATACACTGCAACTTGTGTTTTTATTCAGAATTGAAGTAGCATGATTTATGTATTAGTATTTGAAGACAGTGAAACCTGTCTATATGGGTCACCCAAGGGAAACAAAAATACAACCTTTATAAACAGGTGGCTGCTCATCATCAACGTGTAAAGATTGGGTTATTGATTTGCAGGGATGTGCAAGTCCATTACTTCCCTTCATTATCAATACCAAACGGTAGTTTAGTACTTACAAATGGTGTGTTGAATGTCTGAGATCCATACGTCATGAATTTGTTGTTTTATGAGAAAAACTAATAACAACATGTTACCAGAATGTTGTTCTTTCTGTGAGTTTCAATTTTGCTCAAAATGCGAATCGCGGTTACTGTGCACCGTAGCAAGACGAGCGCAGCCCTCTGATTGGTCAACCGCTATCCCCTGCGCGACCTTTGGCTAACGGCTGATCGGACCATTTTGGAACGGCACGTGCACGTTTGACGTCGCAGATTTTTTAAAATTTGTTCCTGAGCAAATGGAAAAAGGATGAAGTTTAACCGTCCAGATTTTAACCAAAACTCAATATTTTACCCCAAGTCTCTATGAGAGGTGTTTATTTATATTAATCTCACATTGGATATGATTTCAGCTGATTTGATTCATATAGATGTTTTTTGACGTGCAAATCAATAACCATCTTTAAAGTCCATTTTTCCCACTTTGTGGGTTGGACAGTTCATTTCCTTGATGGAACTCCTCCATACTGTCCTGTCATTTGGGTCAATGTGGGTAATGTTCGACACTTTTCTGTCTTCTTTGATAGTTTCTCCCATGTCTTGCGAGGTCTCCCACATGGATTCCTCCCAACAACTGCAAAATTTAGTATTCTCCGGTGCCAGTGGGCCTCTTCTCTCCTAGCTACATGACCATACCATCTCAGCCTACTCTTTCTCATCACCTGTCCTATCCTTACCAAGCCCATTGATTGGAGGAGGTCTTCCGTTTCTCTTTCTCTCACATAATGATGCCCTGCACATCCATTTGACCATCCTCATCTCAGCCTTTTCAATTCGCTCCACGCTGCATGATTTTGTTGCCCATGTCTCGCTACCATAGGTCATGCATTTCCGCACACAGGCATCATACACCCTCCCTTTTACTTTTAGTGGGGCTGCCTTTGAGGTGAGGAAGGGAGAGAGTTCACGAAACTTCTATAGAAATGTTTTTCAACACTTATATTGTCTCCACGAGAATCCTTTCAGTGGCAACTATAGGCATTAGGCAAGTTGGCTGCTAAATAGAGATTGCTGCTAAGGCAAGTGAGACTGTACTTCTAAACCCTCTCACTACTATTGTAATAAAAAACTCTATCATTGCACGTGATATTCTGAACATGGTATCGAAAGTGTTAACACTATAATTTGATATGTATACCTCAGGTCGAGTTCAAGCGGTTTCTCGTCACAAGCCGTCTCCACCACCCCCGTCGCCGCTATGTCACCTGTACCGTGGGCCGAACAGATGGATGCCTTGTTGGCACGGCAACAGGCCCCGCATCGCTGATACCTGAGGAGAAGAGAAGAGCAAAGTACGAGACGACGATGGTAGATTAATCTCAGTGGAATATCTTGAGTCAAGATGCCCTTGGATGGAAATGGTTGTATAATCAGGTTTCCAATCAATCAACCATATAACAAGAACCCACTCACCCTGTCTACAATCAGATTTCACACTGGATGTGAGCGACACATTAACATGTTCATGTATTATTATATGTACATGTACAATTCCATACATATACATTGCATTATGCAGATTTACAGAAATATACAATACATGTATTATAGTATAATAAATGTATACCACAAACCATAATAGTATCTATGTATACTCTGTTACACTGGCAATCACATGGGTTAATCTTCGTTAGATATTATTTTTTTATTTTATTTATTTTTATTAATTTATGAATTTCATCTTTTTGTCAATCTATTTATTTATTCATTTTTTATACATTTTTCTCTAAATACATATTTATTTACTTTACTTAGTTATTAATTTTATGTTTTATTTTTAATTTTTATTTGTTTAACAAAGCACATTATTGGATTTGTTTCATGACAGATCAAAATGCAATAAAGATTTATAAAGTTTGGATAGGAACATTCAAAATTAAACAAATCTAAAGTACAGCTTGGTAGCGATAAAACAAAAGACTATACCCAGTACAAGAATTATGTATTTTCTAACCTGGGCTGAGGAGAAACGATATATAATTATTTACTGGCAATAGTTACATACATGCACTCATATGCACAGTACATCATGATTTATTTTCACTGAATGACAATTTTGGGGGACGGATTTTGATGAGTCTGTTCACTTCCCACAGTCTCAAATTTATATTTAAAGGAAATCTATTATTCTCTTGTATGAATTTTTTTTTTTATTTCATCTGAGTCATCTACTGTGTTACCAAACTTTTTATAAACTATGGTAGTGCCTTGTGGAAGTGGGTGAACCATGACGTTTAGTCATGATTCGTACAAGTGCCACAATCAATGACATCTGTCTTGTTGCCTTTATGGAAATAGGTAAACCATGACATTTAGTCATGATTCATATAAACTCCATAATCAACGACACCCGTCTTGTTGCATTTCAAATGTCAAAAAGACTTCGAGATACACACTTTGCAAATGTTGATAATAAGGCAGATCCCATTTTTGCCTCGCCTGCATAGCGGAGCGAGACATATTTCCGGCGTAGGCGTAGGCGACGGCGTCGTCAAGACTTGTGTTGTACACACAATAACTTTCTATAGCTTCGAGGTGGGATCACCAAATTCATACCAGAGGTCCATCTCTTGAAGGCACAGGTCGTGTTTGAATATGCGTCGAATTTGAATAAGGTCAAAGGTCAAAGGTCAATGAACTTTCCATGACTGGCACTGTGCTATGTTGTACACCTAATAACTTTCTATAGCTTTGACGTGGAATCAACAAATTCAGTTTTGACATTTAGTCTCTTCATGACTGCGATGTGCAGGCGAGACAACGCTTGGCGTTTGCCTTGTTTATATATTACATAAAGTTTGGATACAGTTTCGATAGGAACATATTTTCAAGATGGATTTTGATGAGTCTGTTCACTCCCCCACAGTCTCGAATTTATATTCTCTTGTATTTGTTTAAATTTCATCTGAGTCATCTGCTGTGCTACCAAACTATTCATGAAGTATGGAAGTGCCTTATGGAAGTGGGCGAACCATGACATAAATAGTCATGATTTGTATAAGTGCCATAATCAATGACATCTGTCTTGTTGCCTTTATGGAAATGGGCAAACGATGACACCTAGTCATGATTCATATAAACTCCATAATCAACAACACCCTTCTTGTTGCATTTCAAATGTCAAAAGGACTTCAAGATACATACTTTGCAAATGTCAAAAATAAGGCAGATCCCATTTTTGATATACAGGGTGGTCCAGAAAGAAAGCAACACTTATGATCGTTGATTTCTTCAACATCATGGGCAAAATGCCAATAGTTGTTTCAATTGTTAAAACGTTCTTTTTCCGATAAAATGATACCACGATGATTAATTTTGAGTAAGGCTATGGATCCTAGGGTCATTTTCTGAGGCAATGTCATTTTTGAAATTTGTTTCTTTCATAACTCCGGCGATCCTCGAACACCAAAATATTCACACGTTACGGCGTGCCATGGAATAAGCCGGGAAAAATACAGCAGGAATGCCTCGCTTTGATACGGAAGACAATGGTAAGGTATGGCTTGCATTGCCATTGCGGCGTGATAGTACACCTCATTCTATGGCACATTGTTACACGAGAATATTTCGGTGTTCTGATGATCGATGGAGTTGGAAAAATAGCACATTTGGGAAATGACACTGCCTCAGAAAAATTGCCCCAGGATCCAAACGCCTTCCTCAAAATCCATCATTGTGGTATCATTTTGTCGGAAAAAGAATGTTTTAACAAATGATATAACAACTAATGGCATTTTGCTCATGATGTTGAAGAAGTTAATGTTCATAAGTGTTGCATTCTTTCTGGGCCACCTTGTATAATTTTGTGCAAAACAAGTCAGTCTCTTAATTCTAACCTGCACTTCCGCTTGGCGGGTAGCAATCCACATGTGATGCAGGAGAGGGAGGGCTGAGATCTGGGGATTTCCCTGCAGGATATGATGACATCACCGTTTCCCGAGGGATGACTGTCTCGTCGGGAGGTGCTGGATGCCCGCTGGTGTCGGCGATGCTGTAAGGGTGTGAAAGGTGATTTAGGTCAAAGATCAGTTGATGGAAGCTTGAAAATAAGGGTTAAAATAAAGATCGAAGTTTTCCGTGGAAATCACAGAATTTGAGGTATAATGCAGAAAATAGCATTCTGAACAAAATAAAAAAAAAATTATGCCTAAAATTTCCCCAAAGTAAAATTGATGAAAAAAACATGAATAAAACTAATTTACCAACAAGATGCCTAATAAAGCCAAAGCAACCATGTGTTACCTGTGAATATATCCCCAAACCCAAATCAAAACCCCCATGGGCCTAGTAAGCTTGACGTTATTTGTGATTTTTCCAACAAAAATTCAAGTCGGAAAATTGCAAAATTACAATGCGGAGAAAAACAGAATATGACATTTGTAAAACAGAGAAAAGCGGTATTTGACATTTGTAAAACGGAAAACTTCGGTCTGTGAAAAAAATACATCTCATAACTTGAAAATATCTCCAATTGAAGTGAACAATGTGCTTTTACATGTAGTAGCAGGATGCTTTAAGGTAATTTAAAGGTACAGAAGAAGAACTTTATAAACAAAGAAAAGAAGTCGATCAAAAGTTCTGTAATGAAACAGTAGTACTGACAAAAGGCCTTTAATACAATAGCAGAATACATCAGTTATTCTATAGGTAAATATACAGAATGCATCTTAAAAGGATATGATCAGCTAACTTTCTTGACGAAAAAACACACACTTTGATTTCCAGATTAAATGTTCTATAATCAAACAACTGTACAGACAAAAGGCCCTTATTAGGTATACACTGAAATTTGTATGGAGTGGAAAGAGTAAAATTGGTAAGAACACCTCACATAAGATGATGAAACAAAATGTTCTCCAGTAGTGCCAAAATGTTATCAATGTCCATTAATATTGTCAGCTTACCCATACCTGCATTGCATACAGTGCGCTCATTTCTACAGTTTTTCAGCTGACAGAAGCAAATGTAGGCAATGTCCATGTTATAGTTAGGTCAGACTTAAGCCCCATGACCGCATTGCATACAGTGCGCTCATTTCTACAGTTTTTCAGATGCTTCTAACTATACGTAATAATTGAACACACTTATTCAACAGCACCGTGTAATCACATCTGTCTAGATCTGCAGGACTGGTATTTTGATCCAGCCAAAATGCATATTATTATACATTAAACAAAAAGGGAATTTTCAGATTATGAAACATTTAATCCTCTTACAGTGATTTTGCAAAATAAATTATGAAATCAAGGTTAGGCATTGTGCAATAACCTTGGTTATCAGATATGGTACTTGATGTCACAATAATTGAAAATACAGTATAATGACAACAAGTCAATAACAGACTCACAAAAAGATTGATGCATTGACAAAAAATCTGGGGATTTCCACAGTCATGTTTACTGGTTGACATGATTTCAATTCAAAAGAATTCCACTGAATAACAATTATATATTCATTGAAAATTTTGAAAATTGTGTCCATCATTTCCTCATGACAAGAAATAAGGCCAATAACATTTTTATGTATCACACTGTGGGTGGAGTACAGGTTGTGTTATGGTTGTTTTGCAATCAGCGTACATTGTCACTGAACACATCAGGGTTGGCCTCTTAAAAAGATTACAAAACATAGTCACATAAGGCCATTTTC
>JZLH01S0590043.1:17996-30272 GCA_001188425.1 Eucidaris tribuloides | reverse complement strand
GATGCTTCACTAATAACGTAATAATTGAAACACACTTATTCAACAGCACCGTGTAATCACATTCTGTCTAGATCTGCAGGACTGGTATTTTGATCCAGCCAAAATGCATATTATTATACATTAAACAAAAAGGGAATTTTCAGATTATGAAACATTTAATCCTCTTAACATGATTTTGCAAAATAAATTATGAAATCAAGGTTAGCATTTGCAATAACCATTGGTTATTCAGATATGGTACCTTGATGTCACAATAATTGAAAATACAGTATAATGACAACAAGTCAATAACAGACTCACAAAAATAGATTGATGCATTGACAAAAATCTGGGATTTCCACAGTCATGTTTACGCTGGTTGACATGAATTTCAATTCAAAAAGAATTCCACTGAATAACAATTATATATTCATTGAAAATTTTGAAAATTTGTGTCCTCATTTCCTCATGACAAGAAATAAGGCCAATAACAATTTTATATGTATCACACATGTGGGTGGAGTACAGGTTGTTATGGTTGTTTTGCAATCAGCGTACATTGTCACTGAACACATCAGGGTTTGGCCTCTTAAAAAGATTACAAAACATAGTTCACATAAGGCCATTTTCTAAGTTCAAATAATTGAATGTTGAAAATCAGGGAATGTCTCACAAAGAAGTGTCCTTGAGAGAGAGGGGGGGGGGGTTGTTACATAAATTTGCACCATGGAACATTCGTGGTCCTGGTGGTTTTTTTTTTTTTTGCTTGTATCTACTTTGGAACAGTTTTCCCTTGGACCTAATGACCCTCCCCCTTTTGTTTTGCTTGTTGGCATCAATTTGCTCATAGAATACCCCGCATTAAAAAATCCTAGGTAGGTTTGATATGATGTGTTTTTGTCACCACTGACTGTATTCTTGCACAAACTACATGTATAATGTAAATTGTACATGTCGTCCATAGATCAAAACATAGATCGGCATAACCAAATGTTGTTTAAAGTGATAGGCTAACATTGTGGAGCTTCAATTTAAAAAATTGTCAAAATTTTGATATCTGAGCTACATAGTAGTGTTCAAAATGGACAAATAAACACCCTAGAATACGAAAGTTTGGACACTGCAAGTGGCAAGTTACGCATGAATAAACAATTAAAAACCGGGGCGAGTTTTAATAGCCTAGGTGTACACACAGTAAGTCTATGGGAGGAAATGGGCAAGTGAATCTGGTCAACTTACGATTTTCACTTTTTTAAAGCACTAAATAATCATTTTGAATTACAATTTTTTCAGGGCTTCATTTTTAGACTCTCATCATAAGACACTGGTACATGGGGAATCATGTGGCTCAGATTTTTTAACTGTGGTAAATGTTAGCCAATACCTTATACTTCTAACATGCCGGAGGATTTTAACCTGTATGGAATTTATGTGTATTAATTGGTGCAGATAATGCGCGACTTGGCAGCATCAAAAGAGTTAAGGAGTCTGGCAGTCAAACCATGGACCTACAATGTACTACACATGGACCTTTGTCATCAAAACTTTCTTTGAAGTAGGAGATCTGCCGCTATTGTGATATGTACATCAACTATAAGAGTAATTAGAGGCCCCAGAGGTGTCGATCCTGGGGGGGGGGGGGAAACACATATTTGCCCCCCCCCCAATAATTTTGACAACTTGAAAAATTCATAATGCGCAATGCAAGGATATGTTTTAAAAGGGCAGTGAAAAGCAACTATAAACCATTAAACTTAGCATAAAAATAACTATTTAAATAACAAAATTGTAATTATTATATGGATTGCAATTTCGCGTGCGGACGCGCAAAAATTGTTGACATTTTTTTTCACTTTTGCCCCCCCCCCCCCAATCCCGAAACATGGAATCGATGCCCCTCTTCAGAAAGATTCTACTTGGTTACATAATATCGTTACAGGTGAGACAAAGAGAAATTTGCATGTTGTACAGTTCATGTTTGGCTGATAACCTGTACACACATGTTTGCCATTATGCCAAATTAATGATAAATAGGACAAGCCAAATTGTTTACATTGGAAATATTGAATTTACTGGTTTGCTCGGTTCTGCGTATACATGTGAGACTGGGGAATGGATAAAAGAAACATTCATGAGCAGATCTTTGCACAAGTCACGCGGAATAATGTTTGAGAGGCTTACAAAATTGAGACTCAATGGTAACTACGGTATACATATAATTTTTTTTTTATCTCTTCCAAAACTAATATTTGTTTTAAAACAAAACTGATCGTAGTTTATCTTTCACCATGATCACAATCTACAACTGCACATGTCTTTCTTGGAAATATAAAATTTATTCTTGGCATGTTCTGCACATAGAAATTTATGTTTATCAAAACTCCATTTATCATTATGCTGTGTAAAATTCATTCCGATCAAAGAAGGGAATTTAATGCAGCAGAATGGTTACTCGAAGACATGGCTTGAAATACAAGGTGCAATAAATCAATTAGGGAAGCGATGCAAGTGCATGTGTATTACTAAGTACAGGTCTTAGTAAATTCAAATGGTAATATAAATGTACAGTATGTGTAATGCTGTCTTCAATTCCCCAATCTCCGACTACTTCCACCCGAGTAAAAAACTGTGTCATGACATTTCATTCCAAACATTCGTGTACATAACTGGTAAGGTAGATCTATCTCGCAACCTACACGTGGAGTTTTTTAGGCTTCTAGATTCTGCCTCGCTGATTGCCGTTCGCTCCCGTTGCCAGCCCGGTCTATAAATAACCCTTTGATGGATTGGAACGTACTCGTTCACTCGGCGTGTAGGACGTTGAATTAAATAAAAAAGCATGTAACCGCCGTAATCAATGAGCAGGTGTATGAAATGTGCTGGAGTAAATACACAAACACAACTGCCATCCTTTTGTAGAGTCTATATGTACCACATTTATGCATGGGTGTCACATGAGGGGGAACAAGTCCCTCGCACTTTTAATTTAAGAGGGATGAGGGGGAGATTGTATCATTTGCCCCCTATCCCATCTGTTTTGGATTGGAACCACAGTATCCAACACAATATAGTGCCGCCTCACTGAGATGGCAGGGCTCCACACTAGCTTTTATTTTTCTGCTTGCCCATTGGGTAAGTGAAATATCACTTTCAGATTTTTACTTGGCCCAAATGAAAAAATTTACTTGGCCCAAGAGAATAAATGATAAAAAACAAACAAAAATTATTTCTCATTAGTATTAACTACTTTTTTTTATAGGCATTGGAAAAGTTTATGTTATTTTAATTATGGGGGTTGCAAAATGGTGGTGATTTATGAATTTCAAGACCTTTCTTAAGAAGTATATAAAAAAAAAATAATGATGGAATTATTTGTATTATTTAGTAATAGTTATCTGAACAAACAATTTGCACACATACTTAGTTCATTTTGGTAAGATTTTGAGGACATTGTTTTTCAAAATTGAGGATCAAAATTTTACTTGTCCAAACTGGGCAAGTAAATTTTAATATTCTGAGCTTTTACTTGCCCACGTGAAATTTTTACTTGGCCTCAGGCAAGGCAGGGCAAGTGCTAAGTGTCGACCTGGTGATGGGTTAAAGCGCCCCGCTGAACATAACTGGCAGGGCCCATACATAGATGAAGCACTATAGGCAGAACGTCATTTCAAACATTCTCTAAACATGATTTTCGGACACAATTTTTGAAAAAGTCCCAGCTGTTCTAGGAGGGGTTGATATCCTTGCTAGGTAGCTCCTAATGCCCCCCCCAACACACACACAGCCATTAACACACACACACACACACACACACATAGCACACACACCATCACACACACTCACGACACACACACACACACACTCCCAACACAAACACACACACACACACACACACACACACACACACACACACACACACACACACATCCACATCACACACACACACACACACAGCACACACACACACACACACGCATCACACATCATCACAAGCCAACACACACCACCACACACACACACACAACACACACAGCACAGCGACACACACACACACACACACACACACACCACACACACACTCTTTATTAACGGCTGTCAAGGTCTTTGACTGCAAGTGAATTGCAATCTGGCACTGAACAGGCCTATTACAATTCAAAGTAGACTACTTTGGGACTAAAAGAATGTAGTGGGCCAACTTTTCATGCTCAACAACAGTGGGTTCTAAAAGGAAAGGTTTCTTGGAGAAAATCAATAAATGTGCCGATGTACAACCAGACCAAAGACCATCAAGTTTTTTTTCTCTCTTCAAAATATTTACTGTGTTTATTTAGTGGCTGAATCTGATTTCCTTAAATCTTAATCCATGTTTCCATATCCCCAAATAAAAGGAAATTTGGGCCTGTATTCAAGAACAAATATATTCGCAAGACGCTAGACACACACATAGCAAATAAGGGTTCAATTTGTTTAGCATTAGATCTGACGACCAAGACCAAGACCGGGACTGAGGAGTGCGAAAAAAGTGGTCTCAATGACCAAAATTGACTGCACACAAAAAAAAAACATACATTAAATACACTATAACATTGTGGAGACCCGTTTAATTAAAAAACTGTCAAACTTTGGCTATCTGACAGGTGGTTTGGAATGAAACAAGATAAACCATAGAACACAAAGTTCAGAGAGTTACTTGTTCACTTGTAAAATATGTAGCAGATAAACTGGCACATGAATATTCTTGGCCGATGAAAATTTGGCAACACAGCAGTTCTATGGGGAAAACTGAATGGGTTTTCTCAACGATTTTTACTTTTTTAATAGCACTACGATGCGATCATTCTGAACTGTAATTTTTTCAGGTCTTGTTTCATTTTTAAGGACCTTATCAATGACACTATTAGCATGGGTAAACATGTAGCTCACATTTTTTTTTAAATGGAAATATTCTAGCATGCCTTTAACTTAAATGCCACACTCATAAATTTAACTGTACTTGTTATTTCATGGAGGTACATGTAAAACAGAGACGTTCTTTCAAGTGTAACATGTAGCTGGATACAGGTGGACATGAATGAAGCTGTAATGAAACGCAAGGAGGTAATTGGATATGAAAATTTCAAAATTACCACATGTCGTGCCGCCTGAACAGGACCGCAATCACCACATGTACACCACCTGATCTTAACTAGTTCCCTCCTGAAATTCATACATGCTATTCCTGATGAGAGCTACATGCCCCAGGAAATCACTAATGAACACTTAAATATGTGGCTGGGAGAATAAAATACCTCAAGTTAACGCCCACCCTATCTCAAAGGTTGCACTGAGTGCTCGCCTGTCCGTTTCTGCTCTGTCATGCTCGATATTGATCAGTGGTTTTATGCTTGATCAATTGATTATTAGTGAGAACATTCAGAGCTTGACGGGGGGGGGGGGGTGGGGGGAGGGGGGAAGGGGGGGAGGTGACAAGATTTTAATATAATTATACGGTTTGGCCGCAGAAAGAACAGAACACTAAATTATCAAATATGGTGATTTTCCCGTCACTATCCAAGAGAAAATTGCAGAGAAAATACACACACTTTCTAACATGTAAATTGCCAAATTTTCATCAAGTAGTTTTTTATTCTAGTGCCAATTCTGGCAAAGCAGTGCAATCTTCAGCCTTTCTAGGCAGTAAAGGGCTTTACGATGTGTCTTAAGCTGGATGGATACCCATAGAAATTACATTACGCACATATCAAATTAACCATTGGTTTACAAATGGCGCGCCTTAATAAAAAAGTCAGAGGCGCAAAAGGAATGATCTTGGTGTCATCTACTTGCAAAAGAATGCAGATGAACAATTTGAACAAAATTATTTTTGGGAAAATATACTGTTCGCCTTTTTTCTGGGCCCACCCTGTACAGCACAAGACGCCACATCTGCTCTGTCATGCTTTAATATTCATCAGGGTTTATGCATGATCAATTTATATGGTGATAGCTTAAAAGCTGGGGGGGGGGGAGGTGACAGGTGACAAGATTTGTTTATATAATTATACTCTGTGGCCCGGAAAAAAAAAAAACCAGAAAAACACTAAATTTATGAAATAGGTGATTTTTCTCTAACTATCAAGAGAAATTGCAGAGAAATTGTGTTCTTTTCTGAGCAATACAACACTTTCTTCTAAGATTGTCAATTATCAATTCAGTAGTTTTTATCTATGAGCCAATTCTGCAGAGAGCAGCCCCATTCAGCTTTTAGCAGTGAAGTGGGTTATTGATGTGTCTTATTGATGGCATCCCATAGAATTACACGTAAATTGGTGGCGCGCAATATCCAAATTTACATTCGTTCACTAAAAAAGACGCTAAGAATAAAAGTTACCGAAGCAAAAGGAATAATCTTGGTGTCAATCTATTTTGGCAAAAGAATCTAGTCTATCAGTATGAACAATTAATTTGGGAAATAAACATAAAATGTAATGTTCCATTTTTTTTTCTGGACCACCCTGAAATAGTCAGCAATTAGGTAGGGACAGTGATTTTGCTATTTTACCCAGTGAATCGAAAACGGGAAAATCAGCGTTTTGGTTCTTAGCTTTCATAGTGAAAATCTGTGGAATTTGATTGCAGGGTAAGTTCAAAATAATTGAATGTTGAAATCAGGGAATTCTCACAAAGAAGTGTCCTTGAGAGAGGGGGGGGGGGGTTGTTACATAAATTTGCACCATGGAACAGTTCTGTTGGTCCTGGTGGTTTTTTTTTTTTTGCTTGTATCTACTTTGGAACAGTTTTCCCTTGGACCTAATGACCCTCCCCCTTTTGTTTTGCTTGTTGCATCAATTTGCTCATAGAATACCCGCATTAAAAAATCCTAGGTAGGTTTGATATGATGTGTTTGTCACCACTGACTGTATTCTTGCACAAACTACATGTATATGTACAATTGTACATGTCGTCCATAGATCAAAACATTGATCGGCATACCAAATGTTGTTTAAAGTGATAGGCTAACATTGTGGAGCTTCAATTTAAAAAATTGTCAAATTTTGATATCTGAGCTACATAGTAGTGTTCAAATGGACAAATAAACACCCTAGAATACGAAAGTTTGGACACTGCAAGTGGCAAGTTACGCATGAATAAACAATTAAAACTCGGGGCGAGTTTTAATAGCCTAGGTGTACACACAGTAAGTCTATGGGAGGAAATGGGCAAGTGAATCTGGTCAACTTACGATTTTCACTTTTTTAAAGCACTAAATAATCATTTTGAATTACAATTTTTTCAGGGCTTCATTTTTAGACCTCATCAAAGACACTGGTAGCATGGGGAATCATGTGGCTCAGATTTTTTTAACTGTGGTAAATGTTAGCCAATACCTTTAACTCTTAACATGCCGGAGGATTTTAACCTGTATGGAATTTATGTGTATTATTTGGTGCAGATATGCGACTTTGGCACATCAAGAGTTAAGGAGTCTGGCAGTCAAACCATGGACCTACAATGTACTACACATGGACCTTTGTCATCAAAACTTTCTTTGAAGTAGGAGATCTGCATGATGACTGTACATCAAACTATAAAGTCAAATTAAAAGGCACCAGAGGTGTCCGATCCTGGGGGGGGGGGGAACATCAATCGTGTGCCCCCCCCCCAATAATTTTGACAACTTGAAAAATTCATAATGCGCAATGCAAGGATATGTTTTAAAAGGGCAGTGAAAACACTATAAAACCTTAAATTAGCATAAAAATAACTATTTAAATTACAAAATTGTAATATTTTATGGATTGCAATTCGCGTGCGGACGCCAAAAATTGTTGACATTTTTTTTCACCTTTTGCCCCCCCCCCCAATCTCGAAACATGGATCGATGGCCCCGAGACATGGCCTTATCGAAAGACAGAAAGATTCATACTTGGTTACATAATATCGTTACAGGTGAGACAAAGAGAAATTTGCATGTGTACAGTTCATGTTTGGCTGATACCTGTACACACATGTTTGCCATTATGCACAAATTAATGATAAATAGGACAAGCCAAATTGTTTACATTGGAAATATTGAATTACTGTTTTGCTCGGTTCTGCGTATACATGTGAGACTGGGGAATGGATAAAAGAAACATTCAATGAGCAGATCTTGCACAAGTCACGGAATAATGTTTGAGAGGCTTACAAAATTGAGATCAATGGTAACACGGTATACATAATAATTTTTTTTTATCTCTTCCAAAACTAATATTTGTTTAAAACAAAAACTACGGTAGTTTATCTTTCCCATGAATCACAATCTACAACTGCACATTCATTTCTGGAAATATAAATTTTCTTTGCAATGTTCTGCACATAGAAATTTATGTTTATCAAAACTCCATTTTATCATTATCTTGTAAAATTCATTCGATCAAAGAGGGAATTTATGCACAGAATGTTACTGAGACATGGTTGAAATACAAAGGTGCATAAATCAATTAGGGAGCGATGCAAGTGCATGTGTATTACTAGTACAGGTCCTTAGTAAAATTCAAAATGGTAATATAAATGTACAGTATGTGTACATGCTGCTTCAATTCCCCATCTCCACTATTCCACCCAGAGTAAAAACTGTGTCACTGACATTTCCATTCCAAACATTCGCTGTACATAACTGGGTACAGGTAGCCGATCTATCTCGCAACCTACACGTGGAGTTATTTTAAGCCCTCTCCTAGATTCTGCCTCGCTGATTGCCGTTCGCCCGTTGCCAGCCCGGGTCTATAAATACCCTTTGATGGATTGGACGTCTCGTGTCACTCGGCGTGTAGGACGTTGATTAAATAAAAAGCATGTACCGCCGTAATCATGTACAGGTGTATGAATGTGCTGGAGAAATACACAAACACAACTGCATCCTTTTGTAGCATGTCTATATGTACCACATTTATGCATGGGTGTCAACATGAGGGGGACAAGTCCCTCCACTTTTAGATTTAAGAGGGTGAGGGGGAGATTGTATCATTTGCCCCCCTATCCCATCTTGTTTTGGATTGGAACCACAGTATCCAACCACAATATAGTGCCCCTCACTGAGATGGCAGGGCTCCACACTAGCTTTTATTTTCTGCTTGCCCATTGGGTAAGTGAAATTATCACTTTCAGATTTTTACTTGCCCAAATGAAAAATTTACTTGCCCAAGAATAAATGATAAAAAACAAACAAAAATTATTTCTCATTAGTATTAACTACTTTTTTTTATAGCATTGGAAGTTTGTTATTTTAATTATGGGGGTTGCAAAATGTGTGATTTATGAATTTCAAGACTTTCTAAGAAGTATAATAAAAAAAAATAATGATGGAATTAGTATTATTTAGTAGTTATCTGAACAAACAATTGCACACATACTTAGTTCAGTTTTGGTAAGATTTTGGACATGTTTTTTCAATTGAGGATCAAAATTTTACTTGTCCAATTGGGCAAGTAAATTTTAATATTCTGAGCTTTTACTTGCCCAACGTGAAATTTTACTTGCCTCAGGCAAGCAGGCAAGTGCTAGTGTCGAGCCCTGGTGATGGGTAAGCTGAACATACTGCAGGCCCCTACATAATGAAGCACTAGGCAGAAAGTCATTTCAACATTCTCTAAACATGATTTTCGGACACAATTTTTGAAAAAGTCCCAGCTGTTCTAGGAGGGGGTTGATATCCTTGCTAGGTAGCTCCTAATGCCCCCCCCCAACACACACACAGCCATTAACACACACACACACACACACACACATAGCACACACACCATCACACACACTCACGACACACACACACACACACTCCCAACACAAACACACACACACACACACACACACACACACACACACACACACACACACACACATCCACATCACACACACACACACACACAGCACACACACACACACACACGCATCACACATCATCACAAGCCAACACACACCACCACACACACACACACAACACACACAGCACAGCGACACACACACACACACACACACACACACACACACACACACTCTTTAAACGCTGTCAAGGTCTTTGACTGCAGTGAATTGCAATCTGGCACTGAACAGGCCTATTAGCAATTCCAAAGTAGGACTCACTTTGGGACTAAAGAATGTAGTGGTCCAACTTTTCATGGCTCATACAACAGTGGGTTCTAAAAGGAAAGGTTTCTTGGAGCAAAATCAATTGTCCGATGTACAACCAGACCAAAGACCAATCAAGTTTTTTTCTCTCTTTCAAATATTTACTGTGTTTATTTAGTGCTGAATCTGATTTCCTTAAATCTTATCCATTTTCCATATCCCCAAATAAAAGGAATTTGGGCTGTATTCAAGAACAGAATATTCCAAGACCTAGACCACACATGCAAATAAGGGTTCAATTTGTTTAGCATTAGATCTTGAGACCAAGACCAAGACCGGGACTGAGGGTGCGAAAAAGTGGTCTCAAGACCAAAATTGACTGCAACACAAAAAAAACATACATTAAATACACTATAACATTGTGGAAGACCCGTTTAATTAAAAAACTGTCAAACTTTGCTATCTGACAGTGTTGGAATGAACAAATAAACACCATAGAACACAAAAGTTCAGAGAGTTACGTTGTCACTTGTAAAATATGTACAGATAAAAACTGGCACATGAATTATTCTTGGCCGATGAAAATTCTGCAACACAGCAGTCTATGGGGGAAAACTGGAATGGTTTCTCAACGATTTTTACTTTTTAAAGCACTAACTGATCATTCTGAACTGTATTTTTTCAGGTCTTCATTTTTAGACCTTATCAATGACACTATTAGCATGGGTAAACATGTAGCTCACATTTTTTTTAAATGGAAATATTCTACGATGCCTTTAATAATGCACACTCATAAATTAAACTGTACTTGTTCATTTCATGGAGGTACATGTAGAAAGAGACGTTCATTTCAAGTGTAACATGTAGCTGGATACAGGTGACATGAATGAAGCTGTAATAAACGCAAGGAGTAATTGGATATGAAAATTCAAATACCACATGTCGTGCCCGAACAGGACCGTCAATCACCACATGTACACCACCTGATCTTAACTAGTTCCCTCCTGAAATCATACATGCTATTCCTGATGAGAGCTACATGCCCCAGGAAATCACTAATGAACACTTAAATATGTGGCTGGGAGAATAAATACCTCAAGTTAACCCCCTGACTCTCAGAAGGTTCAGGGACTGCTCGCCTTCGTTTCTGCTCTGTCACGCTCGATATTGATCAGGGTTTATGCTTGATCAATTGATTATGGTGAGAACTTCAGAGCTTGGACGGGGGGGGGGGGGTTGGGGGAGGGGGGGAAGGGGGGGAGGTGACAAGATTTTTATATAATTATACGGTTTGGCCCAGAAAGAACAGAACACTAAATTTATCAAATATGGTGATTTTCCCTCACTATCCAAGAGAAATTGCAGAGAAAATACAACACTTTCTACATGTAAATTGCCAATTTTCATTCAGTAGTTTTTATTCTAGTGCCAATTCTGCAAAGCAGTGCATTTCAGCTTTTCTAGCAGTAAAGCGTTAACGATGTGTCTTACTGATGGCATCCCATAGAAATTACATTACGCACATATCAAATTAACATTGGTTCACAAAAATGGCCCTTAATAAAAAGTACAGAGCCAAAAGGAATGATCTTGGTGTCAATCTACTTGCAAAGAATCAGATGAACAATTTGAACAATTATTTTGGGAAAATATACTGTTCCCTTTTTCTGGGCCACCCTGTACAGCACAAGACGCACATCTGCTCTGTCATGCTTTATATTCATCAGGGTTTATGCATGATCAATTTATTATGGTGATAGCTTAAAAGCTTGGGGGGGGGGGAGGTGACAGGTGACAAGATTTTTATATAATTATACTGTGTGGCCCGGAAAAAAAAAACAGAACACTAAATTTATGAAATATGGTGATTTTTCTCTAACTATCCAAGAGAAATTGCAGAGAAATTGTGTTCTTTTCTGAGCAATACAACACTTTCTAAGATTGTCAATTATCATTCAGTAGTTTTTATTCTAGAGCCAATTCTGCAGAGCAGCCCCATTCAGCTTTTCTAGCAGTGAAGTGGTATTGATGTGTCTTATTGATGGCATCCCATAGAAATTACACGTAAATTGGTGCGCGCATATCAAATTTACATTCGTTCACTAAAAAGACCCTAAAATAAAAGTACCAAGCCAAAAGGAATAATCTTGGTGTCAATCTATTTGCAAAAGAATCTAGTCTATCAGATGAACAATAATTTTGGGAAATAAA
>JZLH01S0589988.1:35085-51717 GCA_001188425.1 Eucidaris tribuloides | reverse complement strand
CACACACACACACACACACACACACACACACACACACACACACACACACACACACACACACACACACACACACACACACACACACACACACACACACACACACACACACACACACACACACACACACACACACACACACACACACACACACACACACACACACACACACACACACACACACACACACATACACTGGCAGGCACAGAATACAATTACTACCAGTGCCGCTATCCTATCAATTATGTACTGCAACTTCATAACTGCTACAGGTAATTTATGTGGTATTAATGTGGTAAAGTGAAAGGATATACATCTTTAAATGAACTGAGAGCCTGTCGCCTACTGCCAGAACGTAGTCATTAGAATAATCAGTTGTTTGCCCAGTAGTAACAAAACGTGCGAACGAAATTGTTGATGATCTTGCATTCGAATGATACTACTTTTATAAGCCTAGGTAAGAAGTGAACGTGTATTGTACTATTACGGAGGTATACCTCCTTGGTACTATCAGCTAAACCTGCTCGCTATAACGTTCATCTTGAAAACTGTACATGTTATAATCTCGTGACAAATTTTATACCGGGAATTATAAAATAAGAAGTAATGATTGAAGAATACGTATTTTTACTATGAGTGTATCTTCTTCAGTTTCATACTGGACATCACGAAATCGGTATAAAATCAGTTCCAAGTATTATGTCAAAATGTCGACTCCCTTGGAATTTTTAATTTATTTATTTCTTGCGTATAATTGCCCTCAACCCGTTGGAGACTGAGTACGAGTTAACTCGTGTTGGGGTCTATGGAAAATGCGTGTTATATAGTGAAATCAAATCGTCTCCAAAAGATTAATAGGCTACTTATTAAATCAAATTTTTTCATGTCAATCGATCATTTAAAGTTTATAGCCTTAGAAATTTGCTACCTATTAAAGACGAATGGAAGGTCAATAGTACAGAGAAGATGACATGAGAGCGACCCAAGTTTAAAATTGTACAATTTTACCACATATACAGATTTGAATCATTCCACCAGATTTTTGAACGTCTGCGTTTGTAATGATTGACACCCCTTCCTCGTAAGTTTATTCGCGTTTCTCCTCGTGAAATTATGGTAGATAATATTCCAGTGATAGATTCTGGCTGGGGGCAGACCCTCGGGTGATAATATTGGATGGTGATTGATCACAATTCGATTATGTCAAACGGCCGAGAAAGATAAATCAATATTATTTCATTTCATGAAACGAAGAGAAACTCTATATTGGGCTTGGGATGCGTCATTCGTCTTTTTAGGAACAATTAAACATCATTTGTTCAACCTAAGAACCACTTGATTAGTATTTTTCCGTCTAACGAAATAAAATGCTATTTTGTGAGGGCACTAAGCGACACAATTTAATTGCCTTCAAGATGATTATCAGCCCCGAAGCAACTACTACAGATATGGAGAAAAAAGAGAAAGTGGCATTCTCAATTTTCTAATGTCTCTACGATAGTGCCTTATCGAGACTGGAAATCCATCCCCAAAAGCTCACCTATTTTACGCTCCTAATTACTTTCCGCTCGAGCCACATGCAGACGAGGTGTTTTATCACGTTGAAAAATCTTGTTTTCACCTCTTCGCATCTTAATTGTCGGGCCACCGAATCACTCTTCTGTCAAACGGCAAATTTTGTCATCGCCTATTTTCCCTTCAACCAAAGATCCCACTTCAAATTGACACTTACTTCGTGGTCGGTTTTCGCTGATGATCGGCACGCACGCCTGCCTTGTCCCCATCGCAGAGTCACAACGCGGACAACCCAAAAATACAGTCCAAGATAGCAGATTAAGTTATTAGCATAGTAACAAACTCATTAGTTTATTTGTTGAAAGAACATATTCTACAACTGAACACTTTAGGAGCAAGACGAAGGGATGCAATGTGTCACCTCAATAGATGACGGGACACGTACGTCGTATAAGATGGCGATGCTGCAGGCCCGCAGACGATATTTGCCACAGTCAATTTCGCGCGGTTTATCTGATGGCTTTCTGAACGGCCCTACGGCTGTTGATTATCATTGACATATCTTCACCATCAGATGAACAGGGTTTTATATTTATAAGTTTTTATCCCGAATTAGTGACGGAAACGTTGCAAAAATGGCCGAACGACCGCATTCGGAAAAGCAATTTGTTGTCCGCTATCACGCATTGATCTGCGCGTTAATACACATTTGAGTCAGAGAGTTATCGATATTGGGCCGGCTCGGGTGTCACGGATGGATGCAAGCATCGAAAGTTGCACAAGTTGGCGCTTAATAAAGTTCGTACGCCAGAAAGTGGTGATAGAATGATTAAAACTTTGGCACCTAGTTATCTTGAATCACAACAAATTAGCTCTGCTGGCACTTGCTCATGTGGGCAATTCCAGCGTTACGGACATTACATTCAGACAATTTTTTTGCAACTTTGGGGGCTTATTTCTCCAAATCATCATTATCATTCTGAACATTTTGTGGTAATCCCATATACGTCACCCTGAAGTGTTAACAGTTTAAATTTGAATTAGTTTCTGTTTATCGTTTGGAAGTTATCACACAAAATGCTTGCCGTTACGGACATTACATTTTTTGGACAAGACTTTTCACCTACCAACGCATTTGTCAAGAATTTTGTGAGCTTAAGCATGAAGTGAAGCCAATTTTCTTCTGAAATGGGTGCTGAGGACCTGGTTAAGTTGTAGGATGACAATTAGGTACAACACATTCAGTATATCCCATACAGGACCATAAATGTTGCGTTACGGACATTACATTAATTTTTTAACGTTACGGACATTACACCTCGGACCACTTTTTTAGGTCCTAATATTTATACTTAAAACTATTTGATAACTAATATAAAGCTAATATTAGTCATTTTGGTCCTTTCTTAACTAGAAACTACTATAAAGTAATTCTAAAGTGCTGTTTAATGTGAAATAACGAGACTGTGTGTTTTTCAAAAAAGATAAGACAATTTTGAAAGAAAATGGGTTTTTTGATGAAAAGTATGTCTAAATGAACTTCAAATGTATTCAAATACCACTCACATTAAGGAGTTTTATGAGTTCTATTGTTTGATACTAAATCTGTCACTGTAGCACATATATTTTTTGAGTTATTACAGATTTCATGATTTTGAGCCCGGGTAACATTTTTTCGCGGAATTGCCCATGTACTTCTTTAGAATTCGCTATAGCCACGTTACAGCTGCTCCTGAGCATTGTGGACGATAGCTTATATGGAAGCTGCCGTTATATACACTTACACTTCGTATTTAAAAAAAAGAGTACGTATCATCAGTGACAAACAACCACAGGCACAAAAATTTTGAATATTGCATGTACATGTACATATTTTATAAACTGTAAAAAGTGTGTTTAGCTATTAAACATTATTTGATTTGATTTGATTTATTTTATTTGATTTTTGACATTTCCACAAATTATTCGTACAGTGCACAAAGTCATAAACACAAAATATACAACTGTTATACAATAACTAGACTACAGAGTAGGCTAATAGCAGTTACATAATTCAAATATTGAGACACAATTGATCGTAAGTTAAGACCAGAGATATCGTTTAATTACTTAGAATCATTTCTGCAACAAATTGATCTTTATGGAGCTAAATTTATTTGATTAAACCATACATTGTGTATAACACAATAATAAATGATAATTAGGAGCTAATGCTAAATTCTTGAGGCAGTGTGGGAAATGATGGAGCCTACTGAAGTTTAGAAAGTGATAGCAAAAATGTTTTTAGAGAACGCATGTTTAGATTTAAGACAATTATGGTAAAGATATTAGAAACATTATATTCAGAGCTGCTTTGACACACTACGTTCAGCTTCTGAACATGTTTACAAAGTGATAGCGAGAATGTGTTTTATAAAGTTTTTTACGCACTAAAGTGTACCGGAGTGAAATTCGAAACGAAATTTGTGACAGATTCAAGCAATGATAACGTCATATCCATACAATTCATAATTATCCAGATGTAAAAAATGTTTATGATAATATTGAATCTATATGCTATGTTTAAAATTACGTTATGCTATTATGACAAATTTTGTATGAACATTATAAACAACGGTTTATAGAAACGTATTTTGTCGCGTATTGCAAACACCGCAAAATAACCACTCACCACTTCAAATTCATAGCGGGTGAAATGGCGACAAAATTACTCATCAATTCGTATTTCATTCGGCATGACGCCATTCTTTGTAATACAAAATGTAATGTATCTAATAGATTGCAATTTCGTTCACAGTCGGTATTGAATAAGAGAAGCTTCATTGTAGCATGTTCTGGTAAGTATTCATCAATAAAGTCAATCGAGTAAAACGTGATTCCTTCTTTGAGGCTAAAATGTCTTTTGAGTTATGTTTAACGGAATAATGTTCTATTCCACCGTGCGTTGTAGTCGCTTTGACCGTTATTGACGTAGCGAAACTAATTCTTTTTGACAGTTTAAATTTAGTTCTCAATTTTGAAAGCCGTTTTCTTTTCTTCTGTGCCGAAAAGGAAACAAAGTGTATGGGAAAGAATAGTCGATTTTCCTTTCACAGCTTAACACCACGGCCTTGCCAAACTATTAACATGTTAATTGCAACTTTTTATGGTCGTCAAATAGTACACGGGTTAGCGCGTTAGTCCGTTGCGTACGATTCTCCGATAATTATATGCGGCTGTGTTTACGGCATAACCACCCAATTGAGTCTACAAGAATGGGCTCGAATTGAGTCTGTGTTGTCAGCAATTGGCGCTTGCAAAAAACTTTGCAATTCGGCACTTTTGTTCGGATTAGCAGAGCGGTGCATCAAACGGTAACTATCGGGTCCACCGCCCGCTGGACACATGCATGGTGATGGGGGTATCATGGCGGTGTATCTGGTGAGGTTTAATTGTTTCGATGCACGTGCAGTGCTGTTATTTTGTTAAAAAGTTGAATTAGGGTTTATCTTTTTTAAGTTTCCCAAGGAAGGTAATCGCTTCAGAGAGATGGTCTGCATGGTTGTGTATTCATGGCTTCGGAGAAGAGTTGTATGGTTGCTTGTTGTTTTGGGGTTACGTAAGAAGAGCGAGCGAGCAAGGTGTTCACTAACACGTGAATCAGTCACCAAACGAAGTTTATTCAATCTTATATATTTAGTGCAAATTGCGCGAATCTGGGTTCTTCTCTAGTCAAAGAAACGTCTGTTCCTTGCAAATGTCGAAAGAAGTATACACCCAGCACACACATAGGAGATATCCGATAGAAAGCGTGGTTCATATACTCCTCAATTCGAGTTAGGGTTTATCTTTTTAAGTTTACCAAAGAAGGTATTCACGTCGGAGGAATGGTTCTGAATTTGGATAAAACGAATATTCCAACTATAGGTACATTCATATTTCAAATTAGAATGACCCGATGGTAATAATATTAGTAATATAAATACAGACCCATTATTTTTATATGTATCTACATGTAAGTACGATTGTCAATGTAGTTGCAAAGTGGTTCCTTTATGTTTCCTTATTGCCATTTTTTGCCAACAAACAAATAAATAATCGAATAAGAAAAAACAAATAAACAAATAAAATAAATAAATTCCACCAATCATTCTGTTCTACATGATACATAGAAAAGAGCTGATTTTGATTTGGTTTGATGACTTTTCAAGTTACTTTTCACGAAAGTACTTTTTAAAAAAATAATATCAGCGTTATGAGCAGATGAGTAGAATTTCGAACAACTTCGGAAATGTCGCAAAAAGTAGAGGTTAGTCACTCCAAACAACCTCTCACACTTATATTTGCATATTTCGATACTTTACATGCTGTGTGAGAAACGCGACGTAACCCTTACTTTAAAAACAACAGGGATGTAGTCGAGGCCGGCCTCTGATGCGGATTTTGCCGGCCTTGGTGGCTTGGCCTCGACTGAGTCAACGTGTACAAAGTCTATGGAGAAAATATTTTTGCGCGGCTCGTTGATCTCGAACGGCCGCCTTGCTCATCCTGTAATGAAAAAATAAGATCGCGCTGTCGCAGGACTGGAGTTTCGTCTTGAACTGATAGAGATTTTTATAATCACAATATACATGTATTATGTTGCATGGGCTGAAAACCAAAAATCTACGAATGGTAAATGGAAAGAGTGTATTTGTTTGTTGGTTTTTGTGTATTTTTGAAAGTTGTATTTTGTTGTATTTGCCAATCTGACAATAAAAGTAATAAATCTGAATCTTGAATGTTGTTTTAACGAATAACGAATGATATGATAATACTGTACATAATAACCAGTCTATATTTACAAATATACGTATACGTGCCATTTTAAAACATTAAACAAAATACGCTGTTCTCCATAATAACAACAACAAGCTACATGTATACGAGTTTTACACAATAGCTAATATTTTATGCAAAAGAAAAAGAAGACATTAACACAAAACAACAACAACTTCAAACACCCAACATCACACTCCAAAAAGGCCCTCCTTTTTTATACTTTATCTGCGACATAGAAAACCTGATTTTGAGAACAGCTTAAATATCAGTTACAGTTAAATAATTTAATATTTTGCGAATCACGTTAAATCGCTTCTTAAATGTTAATATCGCAAAAGATGTAAATAAGTGAGCTCTCTATTTCCAAGCGAGAGATAATCCATGTATATATTCCCCATTTTAAGTATTATCACCTCATGCTTATAAATTATGGAAACTTAAAAAACATTTTAGAAGTTGCCATTTTCCGTGAACGGTAGCGTTCTGAGGATTAATATTTTGTTCCCCCAGCGTGAAACAATTACAATTCTAAGTATTTCTAGAATTTTGGAGTATTTGTTAGCATCCGACCTCAACACTAAAACCTGTGTTTATAAATTGGCGGTGTTGTTGTTGTTGTTGTTGAGTCACGCTGGTGATTATGCCGTATTAGACTTGTAACAGAGACGTATTCTTATGTATATTTAGTGATAAATGACATTAGATACAAAATTTATCAGTTTTCTGTTTGTTTTTTAATTACTTTAAATGTGATACCTTCATGATTTTTGGTGGATTTAAAAACAAAAATATATATAATTGTTATTTCGCCTCCAAATGTACTTTTAGTGTTTACTTTACGCTCATCTCATGAAATCCAAAAATTGCTTCAACATACTGCGTTTTTGGTGAAATAAACACACTTATTCTTGAAAATTTTGGACTACACACACACACACACACAACACACACACACACACAACACACACACACACACACACACACACACACACACCACACACACACACACACCACACCACACACACAACACACACACCACACACAACCACACACACACACACACACACACACACACACACACACACACACACACACACCTATGATTCTTGCACCTTCATATATACCCACTGACTTGTCTTTTGGTAAATCACCAAAAGTTGGAAAATAAATGATTATTTTCAAAACGTGGACCATTATGATTTTGGAAGGAGTAGGAACGTCCGTATGCAACCCTTCACCCTTGTAACCAAGTCTAGACACAGGTAATATTGTGCAATAAATATGTCTCAGTTTGCTAGAAGGTTTGTTTAACTATACAAAATTGTATATTAGCAACACACCCTATTATCTTTCTTTATGTATAAACTAATCAACGTGTCTTTGAAAAAAATCACGGGCAATACATGCATGCAGTTTAAACATATTTGGAACTGAGTTTAGATAAAACAGCATTTTTGTTTTAATCACAGAGCGCCTCCTTACTTAGATAGAGAGCTCACAGCTAACATTAAGAGACAGCACAATTTCTGAGAATCTATGCACATTGCTTTAATCAAAAGTAATACATTCATCGAGTGTTTTTCCATTTGTGTTTAATGTGTTTTTCGTCACCACTATTTCTCATTTTGTATATGTATACCTCATTACCTTTTACATTGAATAGCATATGGCTTTTGGTTCTATATGGCATTTTTTTTATGGCATTTTTTGTTAGTAGATGGTTGCTCTTGTTGCCTATGTGATAGTCTATTAAATATTTTACTGAATCGAAAATAAAGAAGTCTGAGTTTTGTATCAGAAAATAGATGACCACCGAATAACACCGACATTATGATGTTAATGCCCACCTGAATAAGTAACTGAATAATTGCCAAAATTGCCAGAATTATTCGTTATTTTTTTAACCATGTCGTTGGTAATAAGAGTGCCGAAATCCTCCGCAGAGAATCAAAGGGAAATGACATGATTGGAAGATAGTCTTACCGTTTTGGGGGCAAATATTATGAGTTTAAGTAATTCATGCTGGTTTTTGCTGTGAAGCTTCTTGGTCAAATGTTATCTTTAAAACAAATTATGACATGAGCCAATTTGTTTTAAAGCAATTGTCCAAGCTAATTTCTTGCACCAGGCGTAATGCTACTCATGTTTATTTCTGCTGAGTAACATATTCAAGACACATCGTCACAGCCTGATGCACACAACTATCAGTTTCATATTGCATATAACATAATGTGTTATATCATACGTTATAATATTAAAATTTACCATAAACACCATTATCGCTTAAAACCATTTGATTTGAGCATTATTCAAAGTGGCTCCCAATCACGTCATTTTCACAACACCCTAAACTCATTATTTAATGTTAAATGTAAATATTATCCTCACATCTGTCAATAGCATTAAATAATGAAAATCTTTCCCCCGCCTTACCGACTAATCATGGTATTCCATGTAAGTAAATGTAAAAATAATGCAAACATATTATATATATTCTAGTTAGAAATAAAGGTATCAGACGGGACCCCGGTAAAACAAGTCATGTCTTTGTACATGTAGACGCGAGCTGGAATGGCGATCTAGCCGTTTTTCGATCTCCTTTTTCTTACATGGTATTCTCAATGTTTGTTTGTTTGTAATCATTTGAAAATACATGTATTTATTTTTTTTTAATTCCGTGAATAAATTGATAGCAAATAAAAAAAGATATGCTGACTCATTTTTTTTTTATTGTAACGGCAATTTCCCCCACTTTCCACTTTCTCCGTTTCTGAGTGTTTCTCGAGTAAGGCGAAATTATGTCTACAGGCTTCTGTTTATTGTTGGCGTTCCTCTCATAAAACTATTTTGAATTGACTGTTTAAAATCAAGAGCACAATCTATAGTATTATCTCTTCATGCTTTATATGGTTTACGCATAATCATGATTATACAGATATCTCCGCGTCATTTGCAATAATGCCGGGATTCTCATTGACGTCAACGCTAATATTTCTCGCGAGAAGCACACCATTAATGCGAATTTAGTTGTGCTTCTGTAAACAACCCGAGTAGCATTTATTATTGTATTTGTTTGTCTTAATCCTTGTCTGCAGGTAATTTTATATAATTTTTCGGGAGGATAATAGTGGCGCAATATACAATGAATAAAGCATCCGTCATTGAAGCGATTATACTAATTGATACGACGGTCTCAGCAAGATGTATATATTAGAAACAGCAATTGCGGTGAATCACTTTATTATAATACCGTATACCGAAGCACATCGGAGTCTATACTTACGATCAAGTAACTTGGTGAAGTTTGATACTAGAAGATATGTATGGGCATTATCCAGCATCAATAGCAAAGTTGTTTTTGTAGAATGAATAGAATTATGTATGCTGCTATAACATTTGTTTTCTTTAAGGCTGGTTTGTCGGTAGGACTGTTATTAGGGAGATGAGCGTAATTTGTGACTAACAATCAATCACTGTTTGAAAATCTATCTCAACAGGCATATAAATGATGATTGTAGGTTGATACTATTTTAGAAACACGTGACCATTTAAACCCGATTAAAATGGGCGTTATAGTCTTTTTGACACCAATAGATACGCTATTTTGGGACCAACAAAAGAAAGAAAAACAAAATGTCTCTTACCGTTATACATACCAAGGAAAAGCATGGAATCAAAATATACAAAGAGAGTTTATTGACGTCCTTTAGAATATCGTATAATCAGGGAATTAATAGGCATTACACCAAAATACTAAAGCAACTTTTAATAACACCTTCTTGTAACACTTTGTAAACCTTGACACGTTTTATCTGGAGTCATATACCGTGTAGTAAGATTCTGTGTATTACCCATATGATATCAAAAGTTCGTGTTTTATTTCCGAACACTTCGTAAACCACTTGACACGTTTAATATGAAATCATAAACACGTTTAGCGTTTTAGGTGTTGAAAATCAAAACAACACATTTCTCTGAACACCTAAACACTTAAGTGTTTAGATCTTTCACAACTAGTTGTTGAACGCGTTTACGATTTTTCAAAACAACCTACACACTTAAAAGTGTTTAGAAACCTGTTTCAAGGTGTCTATAAAGTGTTTACAGAAAAGTGTTATTATAATGTGTGACTGAATTAAAGAAGATTTAATTTTAAAATATTTTAAGTATTTTCACGATTTTCACTGTTGTAGTTGAAATTTACAAGTACGCGGTGATGACGTTGGGAGGGAATTTAAAAGATTGTCCGGCCATTTAGCGAAAATTTGCATTTAGTATTTTTTCCTATCAATATTTTGAGTCACAACAAGGGACCACACAATTCCACTTAAAACAGAAACACCACGCACGACATGCCAAACACAACAGCACACACCGCACACATACTCACACAATACCACAATACACATAACACAAGCACACTATCACGCAAACACATCACATACACACACACGTATTACACACACCAACAACACAACACCACACACACACACACACACACACAACACACACACACACCCACACACACACACACACACACAACCACACACACACACACACACACACTCACACACTAGCTTGACACACACACACACACACACACACCACACACACACACAACTAGTCACACTGAAAAGTTCACAACAATATGTAAGCTTCATGCCTGATCAATCAGTTATACAATTAAGAGTAAAAACTAGAACACTTAGTTCATTTATTTTTCACAACTGTTTAAATGGTATGGAACATAGTACCTTCACGTAATTGTTTACAAAACTAGTAGCCCATTGATCATTGGATATTTCTCCACAATTTGAGGTTTGTTTCCGCCCTTTTTTTGAAATGGGGAAAACACGTACCCATATTGGGGATATGATTGTTCGAAATAATAACTTCACGAAATTCATTGCAACTTCAGAATATTTACAACTTTCATAATAACAACTTAATTATTTAAAAAGGTTATACATGTATACAATCGTCGGACATGACGCTTGTTCCTTCATCATGTCTCTGTGCTAGACACTTAATATCTCTTTGAAGTTCAAGCACTACGACTTAAAGTGCTCGATGAGGCCATAAATGTTGACTCTTTAAAGAGTTAAGTTATTCCCTCAAAAAGTGACCGTTACTAGGATACAGCTCTAACAATTTCGCCAATGTCAGATGTATTTGTGCACGCCGTATTATTGGGGACAAGAAACAAAACCGAGTTCGAATTATCCGTTCACATAACCTCCAGTCACTGTACACTGCACTAGCCCGGTCCTAAGTGTTTAAGTGTGGGTAATAAAATGGCAGCGTCTGTCGTCTAAATTACTGCGCTCTAAACGGCGCAGCATATTACTATCTGATATTACCGTACACAAATATTTATATTTGACACCTTTCAATTATAGGGCGTCGATTATGACGTGTTCCAAAGCCCCCAGGTTTATTGCCTTCAACAACGTACTCCTCCAAAATAGGCAATCGTCGCTCATCTGTCATAACCGTTAATCTCATTATCGATACAAAATGTTATTACCTAAAATTATCTCTGAAGCTTTACAATCGATCGTATCGATCGGCCACCCAAGTGCTTAGCATTTGTTTTTCGCTTCGTTCCAATTTAAACTGATATGTATGACTGGTGAGAGACTATATGGCTTATTTTTCTGAAATCTGTTCGTCAGACTCGCTTTTTTGCTGTCTCGCATGATGTAAAATTATACAAAATAGGTATGTGCGCCAGGAATTTACTAAATCATATTTCGGTGCCACTTTTTACTCAAACAGTAAATTCACAAATATTGTTCATTTATTTTGAAGGTCATCAATCAAACATTGTCAACGCCATATTTTCGACAGACTAGAAGCTGATCAATTCAAAATGGGCAATTGTCAACCCAGGGTCGCTATTTACGGATTTCCTGTTAGAGATTAGTAATGTTATGTAATAATGTTTTCATCACATTACACGTGTCATTACATTTTCAAAGCTATATGGCGAATTGTCAATTTGCTGGGGCAAATGAAGTGACATTTAGGAATAAGACGCTATCCATCACTCAAATATGGTCATACAGACACAGACCATCGACACCAACACACCAACACTTCACACACGAGGCACCACACACAGCGCACGCACATACCACAGACAGATCAGACAGACAGACAGACACACACACACCTAACATACACATCACAAACACACCACACAACACACACAACAACACACACACATACACGTACAGAAATACATTATATGTTTGCTTGTTTTATTTATTGGACAGATAAAACATTTGTCAAGGGATAAACGAAAAAGGTTATAACAAGAACCGCATACAAGTCCGTTCTTTAGATACATTGTAATATACAAGATAAGATCAAAAAGTTACAATAATAATACAAATAATCAATATGCAAATCAGGAACAATACTCCAATATTATAATTAGATCAAAATTAATGAAACCGATGTAAAATATAACAATACAACAGAATTACATCTGCTTACTAATTAATTTAATGAAAAAAAAAACGCTTTAAGAACTGGAAAAGTAGAATTCACTAAATCATTAGCTCCACGAACATTTGCAAAATTAAAATTAATACATTAGATTGGGATACTTCTTTATCATGTAGCCTAATACAATAATATCTATCAATTGCGATTTAATTGAGTTTTTTTAAACAAGTTGAGATAACGTTTTTATGCCAATTTCAATATTGTATTTAAAAATAAACATTACACCATTATATACAATACACATAAACCAACACACACACACACACACACACACACACACACACACACACACACACACACACACGACACACACACACACACACACACACACACACACAACACACACACACACACACACACACACACACACACCACACCACGTAATGGAACACACACATTTATAATCATTGCAAACATAACATACGCACACGCATATACACACTAGACAAGACACACATCACAACCGCGCGCTCACACACTCGACTCATGCGTTGAACAGACCAACTCTTTGCACACCAATAGTGGCGAAATCATTTCACAAACATCAGATTTTAACACCCAACTACGTCGTCCATTCAAATTGTGTTTTAAATATCTGAACTACACATTGATTAATGAAGAAATCACAGAACTTTAGTCACGCAATGTGAACTCAAATTAATAAGTTTATGCACGACAGACAGTCATAATCACTGCCGCCGACCCCGGAGCAATATGGCGTCCGTGGACCTATTGTGGCAGCATTCTGGACACAACGAGAGGCGCCAAGTTAATCTGCTTTTCGCGCCCACGCGCACACAAATCTCATCGGGATAAATAAACGTCACGATGTCTGATTGCAAGGCGTTAGTTTATTTGATTCACGAAAAACAGCTTTAAGAATATAAAAAAGGTGTTGGAAAATTAATTTGATTTTACTGAAACAATGTAGTACGAATCTCACAATAAAGTACTGAGCAAAGTTAAGCTAATTATTTATTAGTTTTAATTTGATTTTTTCTGTAAAGTGTTTGGCTCTGATATATTTCGAAAGAGCGGGTTGGGCAATTGTCCGTAGTGACCATCTAAATAGGAAGTATACCATTATCCTTTGTATAAATAGTTCATTGACTGAATTGCGTCCGTTGAATACGTCAATAATCAAGCTATTGCCTGTAAACTCACTCTTACGAACATCTCTTTAAAACCTGATATAATTAAAATGTCGGCCTAAATATGGGCCTTGTAGTTGCTGACGTTGAATTTTGCTCTTACAAATTTAAGACGGTTGTAACAAGAGGGTCCTGAAACTCCGAATATTATATGCCATCCGTTTGTCAATGTTTACTTGTTAAAACAGCTTTCAGCAAATTGAACAGAACTATAGACCTGTTTGGTTGGGTGCTGTTTTTTTGCTAATGTTTAAACTGGGGGGCTTCACAGCATGCTAGACAAAAACACTGACATCCAATCACACCTGACCTCATACAAAAACCTTTGAATGATTTTTCTCTTGTTTTGGAAGCCCCCCGTGTATTGGCTGACATTAAACTTCCCAATCGTTCTTCATACAACATTTCAAGAAGATATTACAATTCTGTCGTACTTATGAACAGGTAAAGGTCCTCAAAACAGAATAGGAAAAACGCCCCCTTTGAATCAAATAACGAATGAGTCACTGCCATGGCATATACTATTGAGTTCTGGCCTTCTTCTGTATTTAAATCATTTTAGTGCATTAAAAAGTAATGTCAATATCATATTTTCCTTTGATATATTATATAATTTATTTTTCAATTTGATAACTGTAAAATGAAGAAATTAAGGAATTTCGCAAACAAAACTGTATTTGTCGCAACTCTTTATTGTTAGTGACACTGTAAGGTAACAGTTAAAGGGCAGGTGGTATGATTGGGAGATATAGAAAAATGCCTCGACCAAACTCGTTGAAAGTATACTAATGGATACACCAGGCTGGGAGTGTATATGTTATCTCCTGGCTGGTAAGGACTTTATTCTTGAAATTAGATGTACTATAGCCATAATCAAGCATGAACATACACTCATGCTCTCCATAATTATGAGAAATCTTCTTAGAGACATTTTTAGAAGTATGCCATTGTTCACGCTGAACGCGCTACATTCTTTTGGATTAATATTTGCTCACCCCAAGCTGTGAAACACGAGTATAATCCAAGTATTTCAGGAATGCTGAGCATTTTGTAGGTCTCCGACTCGACGCTAAAAACCTGGTGTTAATAAATGGCGGTATTCAGAGATCTTGCTGGGTCACGTTGGCAGTTACGCCGCATTTTAACACTTGTAACAAACATTTCTTTATGATGCTAATTTAATGATACATTGACATTAGCATCAAAATTTATCAGTTTATTTAATATCCTTAATTTAATTTTAATCTCTTTTTTTTCATCGGTTTATGCTGGAATTAAAAAAAAATATTTAATTTAGCTTTTGCAAACATATTTTTAGTTTATCTCTAGTCATCTCATGAAACTCCAAAAATTCGCTTCACATTACTGCCGTTTTGTGAAATAAACACTTGTCTTGCGCCGAAATTTTGGCGATAAGGAGAAAGAACTTAAGTCTATCAGCAAAATATTCCATAATTTACTGAGCAGGTACAGTGTCCTAGCATTTTGTTTCCTCTCGAAGTCCCGATAGAAATAGTATTCCTGCAGAGAAAGTACACAACAGATTTAGTCTGTGCAAGGCGTACTGATGGATAAGTTATTTCAATAGAACAACTGTCAACTTTTGACTTCAAATATTTCACAGATAGATCTTTGCACAGGTTTTACTTGATTCTAGATTATTTCCACCCCAACTTAAAGACTTACCTTTAAAATGTATTTAACTTTCCTGTGAAATTTGTTTTAGTGCCCTATAGACAGTAGTGTCTCTTCTGAACAGGGTCACTAAGGACAGTGTTTAAAGAGGAATACAGTACTGGTTGATGATGCAAAATCTTCTAATCAAAATTCACAATTTTCATATCGGTTTCCACAGGTAAGAGTATATTACATTGCATTCACAATGTGGTGACTCAATTCACTCAGATGCAATAAAAAGATGTAGATTGGCATTTCGAACAGGTGAAGTTTAATTGCCGCTCTGAGGTTTTCCATATGTAATGTGCCCATTCCATTCTATAGTGTACATGTCAACACCTATCGACATAGTCCCACATACAATGATATCTCTTCTGTTTATACTTTGTCAGACAGTATACGGGGATTTGTGCAACAGCAGATTTCTGTCTAAAAAACAAGTGTGTTGTTTTTCAAACTACTCTCTCCTTATACTTATAGTGCGACATTCTTCAGCAATACCTCATCGTTCACAGAGGCGTTTGAAAATGTAAGCTGATATTAAATATGTTGTTCTGCAAAGTACGTGTATGTATTCTCTTTAAGTGTACAATAAAAATCATCGATTTTATACAGGAGCACAAAAGAAGTGTCACATAGTATCACGTCTATACGGTGGAATGTGCCCTCTCTTTGACCGAAATTGTTGTAAAAATGGGGCACCAGTTTTTTCCATCAATGCAACACATATCAAAGTGATTGCGCCTTTCTGTGCTATCGGTAGAATACAGTTATGTTTTCCTCTGCGGCCCGGTTCAAAAGTGTATGTCCCTTGTTCTTCTATTTACTTTTGATAATCTGTAAGACTTGCTTTTGTCACTGTTAATGGGATAGTGTGGATAGATATTACTTGCTACTCTTAATCTTTACTATGATGACCCTACACTATTGATGCTTAATTTCATTAGTTTTGTCAACGAATGATTGAAAAAAAAAAACA